>JBAJFG010000206.1:0-208722 GCA_037903475.1 Ancylostoma caninum | reverse complement strand
ACCCGACTCCAGGCGTTTCCCCACATTTGGACGCCGGCGCACCCTTATCACAGCAGTGGACCCGTCTCTCGACTTCTCGGCGCCGGCGCACCCTTATCACAGAGGTGGACCCGTCTCCCCCACTTCTGGGCGCCGGCACACCCTTATCACACCGTTGGACCCGACTCCAGGCGTTTCCCCACTTTTGGACGCCGGCGCACCCTTATCACACCGCTGGACCCGACTCCAGGCGTTTCCCCACTTTTGGACGCCGGCGCACCCTTATCACAGCAGTGGACCCGTCTCTCGACTTCTCGGCGCCGGCGCACCCTTATCACAGAGGTGGACCCGTCTCCCCCACTTCTGGGCGCCGGCACTCCCTTATCACACCGTTGGACCCGACTCCAGGCGTTTCCCCACTTTTGGACGCCGGCGCACCCTTATCACAGCAGTGGACCCGTCTCTCGACTTCTCGGCGCCGGCGCACCCTTATCACAGAGGTGGACCCGTCTCCCCCACTTCTGGGCGCCGGCACACCCTTATCACACCGCTGGACCCGACTCCAGGCGTTTCCCCACTTTTGGACGCCGGCGCACCCTTATCACAGCAGTGGGCCCGTCTCTCGACTTCTCGGCGCCGGCGCACCCTTATCACAGCGGTGACCCGTCTCCCCCACTTCCCACTTTTGGACGCCGGCGCACCCTTGTCACACCGCTGGACCCGACTCCAGGCGTTTCCCCACTTCTGGGCGCCGGCACACCCTTATCACACCGCTGGACCCGACTCCAGGCGTTTCCCTACATTTGGACGCCGGCGCACCCTTATCACAGCAGTGGACCCGACTCCAGGCGTTTCCCCATTTTTGGACGCCGGCGCACTCCTACAGCAACAGTGGACCCGTCGTAGAGCATTTTCTTCGGTCTAGGCCACGCCCTCGAATTTCGTTTCACACACACACACACGCACACACACACGTGACAGTCTAAGAGTATCCCCAGACTTCGCCAGCAATCGTGGCGATCGCCACGACAGCCGGCTGTCGTCGCGATCGCCACGACCGCCGGCGATCGCCACATGGATAAAGCGAATGAGGAGACCCCAGACGTAAGAGCGATGATAATAAATTGGGCGTGGCGATCGATAGGCATCGTTTCCAGTATTGCTATCATTCACATCGCCAGTTCATTTCGGGCACATCTTCGAGAGTACGGGCGATGAGCTCCGTTTGGCAGCGATCCATGGCGATGTAACGTGCAATCGATACGCATCATTTCCACGATCCTTATCTCGTATATCGCCGGTTCATTTCTATTCATTTTGAACTGGCGAAGTCTGGGGATACTCTAAGCCCTTTATTATAAGTCATGATGGTCCCTTTGGGCGCGTGTGGCGCAGTGGTAAGAGGCTCGTCGTGCACGCACACGATCGATGGTTCGATCCCGCCCGAGGCCAACCAAGCCTTCCATCCCTCCGGGGTCGGTAAATTGGTACCAGAGAGTCTGGGAGGATGAAGCACTGACTGGGTACATCGGGTCCCCCCCCCCCCCCCCCGCAAGTCATTGTACAAGGCACATAGGCATTCAACGCCTCTACGATGCTCAGATGTATTCGAATGCATAGCGCATCCCTCGTGACGGGATTGATTAACGCCGACCACTTTATCCTTCATCCTTATGACTTGTTCCTTTCAGATTTAACATGCAATTAACGGCACCAACAAGTCGGATTATCGCTATGAAACAATCCTGAAAAGAATCAAGAGAGAGAGAAACTGCATGGAAAAACCCTGCAACATGAAGGGAGTCGACGTGCTTCCAACATAACCTAAAGGAAATATCAGGACAAACTCTTTGTAATGCCGTCGAAGATGTTATAACAGACGTTGTCCGTCGTACAGTGGTAGGTGAAGAACGAAAATAAAGTTATGAACTAAGAACTTCATGTTATTGCTAGTGGTTATCACTTGTCGGTTTGCCCGGGTACAAGTTTGCGAGACTTGCCGGTACCGCAAGACTAAAGGCCGGGGCCTGCCCAGTACCTCAGAATTGCTCGGCCTACCCAGTGAAAGTGTCTGAGAGAATGAATGCTTGTGCACTTCATCAGCACATTTCATCTCTTTACCTTGGTATACAGAGTGCGGAGAAAGTATTGATAGTAAAATCAACCTCTACTACAGCGCCATAAATGCAACTACCATAATATTTTCATTGAACGAGGTGACGACAATTACCAAGACGCGACGACGATTACCAAGACGACGGCGATTACCAAGACGCGTTACACTCGGGTCGCCATGTAGTCGCCGTCGGGTCGCAATGTGAATGCTGTCTGCTCACCCGCACTTCAAAGTTATATTTGACAGTTAAATCAACCCTATCTGCGCATACATGCTAGTAGCAGCTTCTAGACAACGACAACATCAGAATGTCGGAAAAGCAAAATGCAGAGTTTTTAAACCCACTCGATGCTTTACCAGGGCCTTTTCACCCTTTAATCCCCACCTGATGCTTTACTACGACCTTTGCAAGACAGAATTCGAACCTGTTCTGCATATCGAATTCTGTCTTGCAAATCCGCTTCCTTGTCCACTCGGCCATTCCTGTCGACACACCATGCTGTTTCAATTTCAGTGTTGTTCATCATCCTCTGGGAAACATCGAGCATGTAGAATTCCACTTTACGAGATACGCGGCTCTGTTTTAAGTATTAGGGTACCACGGATCCAACGTAATCCAGTGTTTCAGTGTTGAGGGGCCCTCCACAGTAAGAAATTCTAGAGCAACTAATTCATCTCGCTGGCATTCTGATTTTTTTGCCCATTGCTTCTCCTCGTTAGCCGAACGTATTCAGTCCTTGTCCGGAAAGATAGACGAATTCCGTCACTGCAGAAACGCGGCGGGACCTAAACGATGGATGCGGAGAGTGCATGCTCCAAGTGAGAGGCTCTAGTACAGGGTGACAACAAAGTCTTTGGCCAAAGAATTTATTGCAATTATTTCTTGCGCTTTGTCAGGAGACCCATGACTTTGTATCCGCGTTGACAACCCAAATGTCTCGAACATACATGTAAAATTTCATGATCCATAGCCCTATTTGAACTTTGTAAGATCTGCAAACGTGAAACGAGGTAGAGATGGAAATGGCCGCAAGTAGAGTCTCGGTGGCATCTTTTCCAAGAACTTCTTTTAATTGGCTCTTCAAATCACCAGTTTGCTGCCCAATATTGAAGAGGGTATAAGCTTTCTGTCCTAGGGAGATCCCTATGTAAACTTGTTTTATTGACCGAAAATGACCAATAGACTGTCACCACCACTTTTTCCTACTAGAATGCTCAAAACAAAGAGTAAAAGTGGGCAAAGCGAAATCCGAAGAGGTATATTATTTCTTAGGCTTAAGCACATCAGACAGAAATAAGGTGGGCTTTTGAGAAAAGTTTTCCATCAAGTTTCAAAAGAAAAAGCAAAGAAAAGTTGGTTCAGACTCTTCAGTCCCTGGTTTCAGCAAATCATCATATTTGCTTGATAATTATCATGCTCCCTGAAACGGAGACCTCTGGATTTATAAATTGTAGTCCCTAAAGCACAGAAGTTGAGCTCACTTTCGCTCGAACACCAGCTTCCCTAGCATAGACCTAACAAGAAAACAGGGTCATAAATTCTCAGCCTACTTGCGGCCCTCGTGCGTTGCAGTAGCCAACGGTTTTGTCAACTCTACGAAGAAGCCAGGAGAGATATCCGAAATCCAAGAGTGGATTCTAAAAGCGCATAAATTCTACGTAGCCCAGGTAAATTTCCAGACCGCTAGCCCATCTGATCCCAGTCTTACAATTTATTATATTTGGACTTTGTTGTCGCCCTGTAGGTTCCACCGCGATTCTGCGACCGCGACGATATGAAACCGCACGCACAATCCGTCTATCTTTTCGACAAGGACTGTATGTATGAGATACCAGTGGCCCGCAATTGCTGACCATCCCACACTATAGGATTAGTCAAAAATGAGAACGGTGATGTTAGTGAAATCTGCGGGTGCGCAGAAAATCACAAGGCCAAGAATAGCAAGTTGCTGCACGGAGAGCGGTTCTGGACCACTGAACACTCCTACGGCTTCATTGGGGATCAATTCTTTTTTGACTTTTTTTTGGACTTCACGAGTTTTCATCATACTGTGCATAATCCTCATTCAAACTTCGTAACCAACCAGTGAATTTTTTCGTTAGAGACATATTCAAAAATTTTGACTTGTCTCCCAAAAACCACGCTTTGGAAACATACAGGAGAATAGCTGACAAATGTTTTCATTTCGACTTATCCAAATTACTCCCGAATCTGCCTACAAGAAAGGTATCCATAACTACGAAATATTACTAATGAAATCAAAAGGATATCTTGCCACAACCTTTGTGGTGGATTCGAACCAACCTGACCATTGTTCATGATTTTTTGAGAGTCCGCTGCTTTATCCACTCGGCCATTCGAGCTTCTATCCTGCTTCAATCAGCTGATGCCTTCATCTTTTATCAGTTCTCTACCATCATAATCCTACTCTTATGACCAGGATGCCCGGCAGGCTTGATTGGTCGAGGGCCGGCTGGTGATGAGCTGCTGCCCAGCCGGTAGATAGCCCTGGGCATACTTCAAGCGACGCGATTTAGTCGCCGCGATCGGGTTTTGCACGATCCAGTCGCGGCGACTGGATCACGTGCTTGGGCATGCTCCATTTAATGATTGGCGACGGCATTGAATCATTTGCTATGCTTATCCCACTTGAATTTCGATATTTAGGCTTCATTCGCATTTGTTCCCCGTACCTAGTGGTATTGAGCTGGTACAAAAAGCTTTCTACATATGAATAAGGCTGGGCATGCTTGCAGCGACGGCGATTTGGTCGCCACACGATTTAACTTGCAAACATGACAAAAGCTGCCGTGGTCATTCCATGCGCCTTCATTTTCAAGAGCATTCGGCAGACGCGCGGCCGATTTTTACAAAAACTCACAAGGAATGGTGTTGCGATCGAATCGCGGGACTGTCGCAGCCTGGGCACACTTCACTTGGTGAGTCTTCAGCGATTTTCTTCATTTCTCATGCAATAGCGTCGCAACGTCCAGAATTTGCAACGCGATTGAATCGCTTAGTTTCTTGCTTCTTTTCTTGGAAATTTCTTTTGTTTCTGTTGGCTTGTGCGGTTTTTTCACTGTAACGGCTCCCTGCTCAAAAATTATTCAGAAAATGGGTAAAATTTTCTGTTTATCCTAGTAGTATCGTCTTAATTTGTTCCCAAACCCCAGTATTTCAAAGTGATTTCCTATTTTTTCTCCATGACAGACTTCGCATACCTTCATTTGTGAATGTCTCACCATAACCCGAGAGTAGAAAGCTTTTTACCACAGCTCACTGTAGCGGTAGAGAAAACAAGTGCGAATAAAGCTTGAATGCCAGAGTTTTAGTGTGATAAACCCAGTGAATGATTCAATGCCGTCGCCAATCATTAAATGAACTATCTCAGACAATTTTGGGGGCAGATCCTGTTCCAACCGCCGGCGAATCCCCGGCAAAACGTTTGAACGAGGACCAATAGCGGACAAACAGCGGGCGGGACCACACATGTTGCGGGCCAAACGCGCTGTCGGGCAAATCGCGGGCTGATCGAAGAGGGGGGGGGGTTGGGCTAATGCATCAGCGTCGGGGTTACGCTCGCCACTCAGACAATTTCGGGGGCAAATCCCGTTCCAACCGCCGGCAAATCCCCGACGAAACGTTTGAACGAGGACCACTAGCGGACAAACAGCGGGAAGAAACCACGAATGTTGCGGGCCAAACGCGCTGTCGGGCGAATCGCGGGCAGAGTCATTCGGGCTAAAGCACCACCGTCGGGGTTCGGCCCGCTATGTGATGAGTGTCGGGCATCTGCCCGCTTTCTGCGGCCACTGATCGCCGGCAAATTTCTCCAAAAAGCGGTCTGAACGACTACATATTTCGGCTCAATAAGGAAATGGCCCGGTCGGAATGATTGGTTGGTGGTAGTACGCACGTGATGAAGGATGAAGACAACACCGGTACGGAAGAGATCAGCAGCATGGATGGCCTAGTGGATAAAGCAGCGGACTCTCAGTCGTTCATAAAGAATGGTCAGGTTGGTTCGAATCCTCTCAGTAATAGAAAAAGGCTAGCACTACGAAACCATGGATGGACCTTGCAAACAGCCATCTTTTCGTATTTCTGATGTGAAATTGCGTATTAATGTTGTTTTTATGCTCCGGTGGATCACTGTGGATCCACAATGGCGTCGAACCAACCCGACACTCATCCGTCCGAGACCTGCTCGAGGTGTGACCGATCCACAGGAGGTTGTCACGGTGCCGGCGTCCAATCGACAGGTAATTGTGGGGAGTGCTGCCTTGTGCGCAGGATTAGGAGCAGTAGTGCCTGATGGTTTGCGGGCTCATGCCGGCCTGAACGCGAACAGTACTCGGACGGATAGGAGATGCAAGCCCCATTTCCAGCGGCCCTACTGCGGCCTGAACGCGGCTACTTCTCGGGCCAAAACACCCTCGCCCCCTGCTCGTTCCGAACTGGATTTGCCCCCTAAATTGTCTGAGATGCCCTAGCACGCGATCCGGTCGCCGCGTCTGGATTGCTGTTGCAAAACCTAGTCGCGGCTTCCAAATCGCGTCGCTTCAAGTATGCCTAGGGCTAATTGTGGCTTCCGATTGGCTTAGAGAGGCTATTTCAGTTCTAATTCTAGTTCTAATTCTCTAATTGAGATACAGACCATAATTATTGCGTTTTTTGGAACTTCAGTGAAACATGCACAATTTGGAGGTATCCGAAGTCGGTGAGGAGAAGGAATATGGAATCACTCCGAAATGCTGGACTCTGAGAGAAAATTAGGAGGATATTAGTTAGAAAAAAGGAAAGATTTGCACATATTCCCATCAAATCTAGAGAGGGAGTTTAACGTAGTAAGAAATCCACACAAATGAATCGAAATAAAAGAAATTTATAAGAAAAAGGGGGAAGAAACAGCGATTCAGTCGCGTCGCAACGTCTAGACGTAGCGACGCAATTGCATGAGAAATGGAAAAAATCGCTGAATACTCACCAAATGAAGTATGCCCAGGTCGCGACTGACCAGCGATTTGGTCGCCACACCATTCTTCGTGAGATTTTGTGAAAATCGGTTGCGCATCTACGGTTAGCTTTTGAAAATGAAGGCGCGTGGAATGACCACGGCAGCTTTTGTGATGTTTGCAAGTTAAATCGCGTGGCGACAAAATCGCCGTCACCGCAAGTATGCCCAACCTTGATGGTGATGAGCCGGGCGCCCGACGGTGATGGGCTGCAGTCTGGCCAGTCGGCATCTACTGGTCGATCGGGCCGGCCGGTCCAAATGTCTGAGTGCTTCTCACAGTAGTTACTCTTACCGTCATCTCTAGTCCACGAATCAATGACCATTGTTATTTCCAGTTATCTTGATGTCGATCAGTGGTGCGGTTGGAGGAGAAAATGACATAGAGAGTCATAGTTACTTCCGCCGTTTATTCTCAGGCAACAACCCCGTGCGACCCGACGGCCTAATTGGCCGGACCAGACCACCCGAGCTACCAAATTTGTGGGCGTGGCCTGATGCCGGGTTACCCGAGGGGATTCCATGCTAAGAAGATGGATTATTGCTCTCGAATTTCCTACTGCAGGTGCTAACGCAATCGCAGTGGATCCCAACAATGGACCCTCATATCTCGCAATTTAGACCTCCACGTTCCCGATGTTTGCCAGAGGAGTGCTAACAAGACACTAGAAGAGAGAGGTACCCGGTACCCTGGACCCGAATAGCCGATTGGATAAGAAGGCGGATTTCCAAGATAGAATTCAGTATGAAGAACGTGTTCGATTCCTGAGGGTTCAGAAATCTCTGATAAAGCATTGGTTGGTAATGAGAAAGTTTGCATTTTCTTTCTCAATCATTCTAGTGATACTGTCAATCACGAACTTTGAAGTGCGGGTGAGCCGACAGCAATTACAGTACGACCCGACGGCGATTACAGGCCAACCCAAGGATAACGCGTCGGGTCACCCGGGAACCGCCGTCGGGTCGCCCTGTGTTATTGCCTAAGAAGTTCGAATGGGATACCGCGCAAACGAAACAAAGAGCCGCAATCTGTGCGTTGGGAGATATTTACCCTTTATCTTTATCAGATCTCTTCAGCGCAACGGCACGATTCGGATCGAGCTTTGTTTGCAAAGAGTTCCGCAGTTTGCTCAATATCTCTTTCATCAGTCTCGTCCGCTTTGGCATCATATGCTTGGCTCTTCCTTGGGACACCATGTCGTTCAGCCATATCTTCTCGAGGTCCTTGTTCAAACCCATAAGGTTTCACTACATGTTCTTTTCACAGACGAATCGATAACATCATTCTTTACGTCCATCATAGAGGCTAACAGCACTGCACTTGAGACTCAAGTAGAGGTAAACGTACGATCTGCAGAATGAGTGGGCGTGTCATGAAATCCGATGTGTCAATTCATGATTCATCCTCACATCCGCCTACGTCTACGGAGAGGATAAAAGGCTCGGTATGAACTTCATGGGTGGAGCTTTACAAGTATGCTTTGTGGAGAGCTTTGCAACAAGGAATGCTGCCTGCCTGACAAGCAAGTATACTGTATTCACAAGTTTACCCACAAGTAACGTCTAAAGCGAGAAACACCACTCTCTTTCTATCATCCTATTTCTATTTCTCCATTATCACTTTTGCATAATGTATCTTTAATAAACAGTTAGTAAAGCAAGCGTGTTAGTGAACCACCAAACCTTATTGGAGCGTGATGCAGTCCAAACATGGTGCATTGGCTAAACCATTTTTTAGTTACAAGCGGAATTATGTGCATAAGTACCCTAAGGGAAGCAATGATGTACTTATCATGATCTCATATCTCCGCGCACAATTCCGCCTTCTCATTATCTTCTTCTTTTTATATATCTTTTATTTCTTTATCGTTGTCATTTCGTCGTTTTTTCCAACGAGTACAATACAATACAAGAAACAACGTCTTTAACGACAAGTTAGGACGAAGGCGTATTCGCCAGTAACTAATTTACTGTCTTTTTATTATACGCACCCATAGAAAATGCTCGAGCGAAAAAGAATAAACTTCTACCATCAAAACAGGTATTAATTTAACGCGTTTTATGAGGTCTACTTTTAAGTCTTGCGTCCCTTAATCTAGCCTTTTTAGTTTCCTCCGCATAGCATCTTGAAACTCAGCATTTTCGCTTCTGAGTGAACCTTCTATTTCCCAGTTTAGGAGCTCCATATGAATAATATAATAATTTCTTCCAAATTTGCTGATGGTCATAAGAAGGGTTTTCTTACAAGTATGCTGCATGATTTATCCGCAGCCATCTAAATCACAAGATTATGCATGCATGACTCAGATTCAAAACATAACGAGATAAATCAGCTGATGCTGAAGAGTTCCCAAGCATCAATCAATAACGGTGACTCAGAACACAACAAAGTGTGAACATTTATTAGGAAAATCTAACATACCGATCATATCATCGATAACTCACTGGATATAAGAACACTTCTAGGAGACTTATCATTTATTGTCCGTGTGCTATCACACCACTGCGCTGAACCGCTGTCGTCACCGAATGTCATCCTCTACTCAGACGTTCACTCTGAAAACTGCTCAGGCTAGACTGACACGGCAGCTCAACACATTGAGCAAACTGATTCAAGAGGCCGAGCAGTTTCAAGAACCCTGGACTTTCCCCAAACAAGTATCGGAGCTACAACAATACCTATCTACAAAAACACTGCTAATAAAAAAAAACATCATTAGTAAACTAGAAGAACAAAAAGATGCGATATGGGACTGTTATAATGAGTGTAACTGCACAATAGCACAGCTTAAACGGAGTGAACATGAGGAAGGAAGAACTTTGAAGTAAGTCTCGATCAATATTGGGAAGATAAACAAGGAGAAAACATTCTCCAACAAACTACAGACCTTGTAAGGAAACTAGACCTCCGTAAACTCGAATTAGATTGCCAAACGGTTTCGTTAAGGAACGAATTTACATCAAGGTCTCTATACAAACACGAGCCAAACGATTCCCCAATACTACCTTCAGGGACTGAACAAGAGATCCCGATGGAATGCAATATAGCCACCAGGTACACACTCGACAGGCGGCTCCTGGGTAGCGAGCACCGGGTACCTGAGTTCTCTGGTAACCCAACAGAGTTCGATTCCTTTTGGGAACTTTTTGAAGAACTGGTACACAAACAACCATATACGAACATATGTAGAGAAACTATCAATCCTGTTATCCTGCTGTAAAGGAGATGCTCATAGAGCGCTGAAAATGACACCTCGCACAGGAGACTCCTATGACACGGCAACAAAACAACTAGAGGAGCAACATCAGGATCCAAAACGCATGACAATGACATTAATAAAACAACTCCAATCCTTGAAAAAATCACATGATGATCCTAGGTCACTGCGCAACACTCTCAATGATCTGCAAGCAATTCTAACTGCTCTCAGTAAGCAAGGTGAGACAGTCGACACCACTTACATGATTAACATAGTCATTGACGTTTTCAGCAAATCAGTCCAAAACGAAATAGCCAAGAAAGAATTTGATTCTGGTAAAACTTGGAAAATGACAGAGCTTCTGGGAAATATTTCCACAATTATCAAGAGAAGAGAGCACCTTGATCTCCGAAAAAATAGCCCGGAACGTCCTCAGTTTTCCACGTTCCATATCAAAGTCAACAATCCCACAAATACCACATGTATCGGGTGTGGAAAGAGACATAAATTTAAAGACTGTCTTGCATATCCGACACAGTTTTCCAAAGTAGAACGTATAAAAACGATACAGGCATGTTGGAAATGCTTCAAACGTCACCACAAATCTACTGAATGCATCCTTACCAACTGCCCCTCATGTGGTGGATGTCACGCCATCATACTATGTAGATCATGGCAACATCGAAGGCAACCTATTAATTACAGTACCATATCCAGACCACGGAATTATCGGTACCCCCGACAACGTACATCCACCACGTCTCGATCAAGGCAACCGAATCAGAGGCTACCTCATCAGCAACATCATCAAGTTAACAGTCGATATCCTTCACCAGCGCGACGAAACTATAACTATAAAGAAACAAGAAAATTCCGAAAAAAAAACTATCAGTCCTCAAAATCTTCTCGCTCATCCTCTCCAACCAGAGACACACATTCAAGAGAAAGTTCAAAACCACGAGTACATTTTAGACGCTCACCAACCCCTACCAATACCCACACCGTTAATTATGCCCTCAATCAAAATCTTTCCTCGGATACGACAGAACAGCAAGAGTCAACCTCATCATTCGACGCAAGCCATATTGACGGGTACATACGTCTAATGACTATCGCGATTCAAATCCGAAACCTCCACAATGGAATGTTAGAAGAAGTATGGGCACTATTGGATTCGGCATCTGATCAGTCCTTCATCCTCGATTCTCTCATACAAAGACTGGGACTGCGGGTACAGACCGAATCAAGTGTTACCATAACCACATTTGGAGGTCGTGCAGAACGAAAGAAAACGAACAGAGTTAACTTGAGCCATTACAATAATTGTGGAGAAGAAATGGAGGTGAGCTTGTTATCCTTTGACCGGCTCATTTCCGCAATTTTCATTGAAGAATTGTCCAAACAAGACAAAGAGATAATACATATTAACTATCCGCAACTCGAAAAAAAATAATAAATTGCTATTGCAAACAACATCTAGTGTCTCAACCGTAACACCTACGTAATACGCTGCCTCTAACTTTTCCTAATACAATAATTGACATAGAAGGGAAGAACCACATTCCGACACTTCGCACAAAAGCGGTATCTATAGAACTATCCGTTCTATTTGAAGCCTCAGTATATCGATTACAGCAGCGTATATCTGACTTTACGTGCAAGATTAGCTCCTCCAAACTTCGAGGTTGTTACAATTGCTCAAAAGGAGCAGTTGCAAAACTTACATGCTATTCTAATATACCTGAAGCAATAGCTGAGGTATCATGCACCACACAGTCATTCCCTCTTCAGTGTTCTAAACACGGGGAGAAAAATGAAATCAGGCTCGCATTCGATGAAGCAAGAATTCACGAACTCTGCTCAGCTATATGCGGTACTACCACAATCATATTCGAATTGCAAGGCACATTAAATTATGTCAATGGTTTCCAACCACTTCTACTATATTTAAAATTGTGGACAAACGATACTGAAACACATACAACATTTCAACTCGAACTTCCCGTTTTCAATCATTTCTTTGAAATATGTAAGGAAGCTCTTCTTTACTCCGCAAGCATCACAATCATACTTGTCGGAGCAATCATCCTGACAGCGGCTTATCTCCACAAGCAATCTCTACCATACCCCAGCACAAAGCGGTCATATATAAGGAAGCACTTACACTTTCTCACCACATTCACACTACTTGGGCCCTTCATTTTGCCCTTCACCATTCCTGCATTCCTTCTCCGACAAGTTTTTTTACAATATCTTGAACTTATACCACATGCTATACCGCAAGCTCCATACTCTTCTTGAGGACTAACTCTATTCCCTTTTGCATTTCTCCAACCAAAAAAAAACGAATAACAACTCTTGAAGAAACACCTAATTCTCAATTCTCACCAATCTCCTCGCATTGCATATTAACACAACACTTTACCCAAATTAATAATATATGTATTATAGAAATGTCCGAAAGTGGCTCTAGCGACGGCGCAGGCTCATTCGACCTAAACTTGGACGCCATCTACATAATGTCACGCATCGTTGGTATACGCCAGCAACCAGTGCCACACAACAACGGAAGCAATGCCACGAACAACGGCAACGACTTCGCGCAGGACGATGAGTAGACTACAATTAGCATGTAAAAAAACCAATAAATGACTAGTGACTCTGTATGATACAGAAGCATAGGGTATATATATGTAAATTCAATGGAATCAAACTACATTAACTCCACTACGTCAGTCAACAACCAAAAGCGCTTTAACAATTCGGTAAAGAATAGAAAAAAAACAAGATATATAGAAGGGGCTTCAGCAATTTCAATAGAGGAAATAAGATTTTCAGAAGAAGAAACTTTCAAACTAAAACCAAAGTCAATCCCTTTGAACCATTCTAATAAAGTAATCACAGGCAGAAAAAAATTACAAGCGTTACGAATCTATGTATACTGACAAAGTGAAACTGACACTGCAGAAACATCAAGCTGAAGACCGAAAAACTTGTATCTCAATAAGTCAAAGTCCAGTCACAGTGATGAAGACCAAGATATTGCTCATTCATGATTGTATGAAATTCGTTCTTACGGAGCATCGGGCATGTATTCGAAAAGCTTCTGTTGTAATAGCACATCCTTAATATTGTGGACCATCATTAGTAATTAGCTGGTCCGCCGAAATTAATATCAACGGTTTCAAATCCTCTTATATAAATCATGGTTGTGCAACAAAATTTTCTAGAGCGCAGACGTAAGGGAACTAGTCTTTAGAAAAGATATCAGATAAACTTATAACGATTAAGAAATAGACACATCTTCACGTCTTTCTTGATCCGGGTTCATGACCACAGCCTTCCCATAGCTCATTCTCAAACACAAGAGAAAGCTTGTTTTATTACGAAATGCGCATCCCAGAATCATATCTCGCCACTCCCATGCTATCTACTTGAAACAACGCCTCCGGGTGACAACAAAATTGAAAAAGAACACTGCTATATCAATACCCCGAAGCATACAACAGATATAAAATCTGACTGATTCGTTTCTCGCCTCATTTCCGCACCAATATCGCCTTCTTGTCACTTTACAAGTCGCTATTACTCGCAACAATCGTAAATGCGCAATGGAGAGCACAAACACTATCACCCTGTTACAGATAATGTCCTCACCACAGTCCAACCAAGACGAGGACCAACATACTGTCGCAGATGTCAAGCAAGAACACAACGAAGAACAACCTGCACCAATGCACCAGTCAACGCCACGACAGGATGAGACACATGACGAAGAAACAGACCTGCGATCCACACTACGGCGAATGGAGGCGAAAATGGAGACTATCAATGAAAACTTCAGTAGAATCAACGCGCACATTCGCTACAGCATGGTAAATTGTTCCTTTTTCTTTACCCAAAACAAGAATCACTATTGTAAGCTTGCTTAGACACGGAAACGCAAGTCTTCCTCTTCTGACAAGACTGTGCATGAACAGAAAAAACTAAAAACAAAGGTAATCATTTTGCAACTAACCAACTTTTAACTTCACAAAAGTATATACAGCGAAAATCGTGCAAAACCAGTCCAACAGTTACTTGCATATTCACTACCTCATTTTGAGGCTGTGCTGGAAGACCTCGCGGTACGAATAGAACGAATGGAAGCCCGTGATCGCGGAAAGGGAAATCTGCTACCCACAACTGCACATACGGGACCACTACAACCTAAGCCAGTCTCATAAGTGCGACGTGCTCAAAGCCCACAACCAAGCTCGAGCGGGATACCAGCCACACTCAAGGACTGCATATTCTGTGGAGGCCGTCACTGGGCCACAGACTGCGATCGCTTCACAACATTAACGGCTAGAAGGAACCGTTGTATGGACTTCAAAGGTGTGAAAGATGCCTCACACCGAACAATCATTTAGTTACTGCTTGCTCTGCAAAGTCCTCTTGTTTTTATTGTAAACGTGCAAATAGAACGGCTGAAATGACTAAGCATCACAGTGCTTTCTGTGTATATCAATTTGAGATGTAATACTAGCATCTATATGAGAGGCAGATTATATGGGATTAGAGTATATCAATTTCTCGGTGCGATTTCTTGGTGTTATAATTTCATAGCAGTAAAATAAAACTTACACGCTTCTCAGAAAATTCGAACCAACTACTTATTCTCTACCAATAGATCATTACAAAATTAAAGTAAGAGATGGAATGGTTCAATACGTGGAAACGGTCCAGTGTCGAGTAATGCGACTAAAGCCAACGAGTAAGAGGTCAATAGCGTGTCATACGTGTCAGTCTGAGAGACGATTAACTAATGTTATCAGCCAACTGGCAAACTGAATTTCATCCTTCCATCACTACAAATGGACCACTCGATAACAACGACAGGACCCAACGACGACGACGACGACTTGCCAACGACACCAACCGTGCTGTGCCTACGACAACCACTCATGACATGTACATGCACTCGAGGATCGTAGACAAAATGTTGTTGTTTTGTTAGGTATTTTGATCATAGTACCTGCTTGTCACTTTCCTCTATTCTTCCTTGTCATTACTCGCTTTGGTGTGCGCATGCAAGACAGACGATATTATTCGACGACCGTATATCGCATGGATTATCTTCCTTCGCGGTCGTAAGTGTCATGAAATCCGATGTGTCAATTCATGATTCATCCTCACATCCGCCTACGTCTACGGAGAGGATAAAAGGCTCGGTATGAACAACATGGGTGGAGCTTTACAAGTATGCTTTGTGGCGAGCTTTGCAACAAGCAATGCTGCCTGCCTGACAAGCAAGGATACTGTATTCACAAGTTTACTCACAAGTAACGTCTAAAGCGCGAAACACCACTCTCTTTCTATCCTCCTATTTCTATTTCTGCATTATCACTTTTGCATAATGTATCTTTAATAAATAGTTAGTAAAGCAAGCGTGTTAGTGAACCACCAAACCTTATTGGACCGTGATGCAGTCCAAACAGGGCGTACGATCCGCGAGAGCCAAGTCGGAGTCTTCTGTCCATATTCCTTGGGAGTAGGTAACTGAGTGGTCGTCCGCTCACGGTGGCAGCATAATGAAGACATTAACCCTATCAACTTCTAATATCCGAGAGGAAACAAACTTTTCCCCCTCAATGTACAAGGTATAAGCCAGTGGCCCGTAGTAAACCCTCCCTCAGCTAAGATAATCTTAGTTGAATGGCTCTGCTGAATGATTATCACATCGCCTGAACAATCGCTCACTCCCACAATGAAAGGTGTGAGCATATTCTTAAAAATGAAACTCATTTGAGAAGATTGCAAAGATCAGGCCGACTCACTCAGCACACCATTCAGCCAACACTCCAAATTTTGGTCATAGACGCAAAATAGCGTCCACTAGAAGAGAGTGTTAGCTAAATGGTTTTAAGTTGCTGCGGAGTAACTTAAAACTTGTCTAAGATGGTGTAGGGTTGCGTCTTCTCAGTAGCAAAAAAAATGCACCACAAGCGTTTTAAATGGCGCCTATGACGTGCAGAAGCACTTTTTCGCCTCCGCACGTGATGTGAAGTTCTTCACAACATTTTTCTATTTTTGGAGCGAACCAACCCTCAAAAGCATTGCTTCGACCTAGAAAGATGTAAACATTCAAGGTATGCATACTTGCTTGTTAGAATTGCTCTATCGAACACCCATACATCAATGGTCTTCCAGTGACAAAGTTGTACACTCGTTTTGAGTAAAATGCACGTAGCAAACATATTTTTTGAGTAGATATCATTTATTAACCTGAAAAAGATTCTGAACATCAGTACGTTCTAGAAGGTCTGAAAACTAACCTCTGTGATGCAACTACTCTCGTCGGCACTCCGCTTTATTCTTTGAACAAATTGCTGAGATTGCTAAATATCTGAAACTAAATAGTATAGTTAATAAAGAACAACGAACGAACTCTTGTATGAAACTGTAGTTTGGAATAACTTTTGAAGAGTCATTCCAGGAGTGAACTTAATTTCGAAATGCAAAGTGGTATCGTTGGAATGTGTTTCGCCTTCGAACCCTAGACACAACGCATTATGCACTAAAATAATGTCCCTCCTTGAGGCTCATCAGTAGAGTGAGGTGGGACAAATAATTTTTGGAAAAATTACTGCACATTTGCTAGTGAAATACTAACATATTGATGAAATAGTCAAGCAAACGAAATCGTCAAACAAACAAAACATTAGCAAACACGAAAAAACATGTTACAAACGCGGCAAACATTCGTAAACGTAATGATAACTCATTCATAACTACTAAAACTATCCAACGTACAATCATTTCGAAGAAGAAAAAGAGGAAACAATAATACATTAGATATGATAATATACTGCTATCCCGGAGCCTCATGTAACAAGATAGCTGCTTCTGATAATTTCTGACGACTCCAGTACTATAGATTTATTGGTTAGCTTTCGGTGTATTAACACCTTCGTCGGACCTACAACATATCTGCTGGATTCAGTTTACATCAATGAGCGTCAACAGTGCAAACTAACCAAATGGGACAAACAATAACAATAACACGACAGGACTATAGCAGACTCCCTAAGCAAATGAAAGCTACCACAGTTGCGACATGATATATGACGAGGTCACAATCGCCACCCTTATGTGATAAGCCTCAGCGCGTCCATGAGCTCATCCTTGTTGTTTATTTCGGGGGACCGTCGCTTTATCTCGAGGACCTCTAGTAGTTTCCTTTCTAGTGGGGCCTCCAGTGAGCGGTGTAGTACGTTAGCTTTGATCGCTGGTGGATGTTCGTATGTGTGGCATAGGGTGCGGTGCCGTGAAAAACCACTATTGGAGTAGGAGGACGGGTTACGTAACGCTCTCTGGTGTTCATCCAAACGTTTATAGAGAGGTCGCGAAGTCTCTCCTATATACTTCTGCCCGCATCCCTCGCATGTCACCAAATACACAGTTCCTCGCAACTGGCAGATTTTCTTTTCTGTGCAGTAGGTGCATTTCTTTCGACCACATTTATCTTCATATATCCTTGACGATGTCAGCAGGCTTTTCAAGTTCGGCGGTGGTCGAAATATCAGCTTTATTGGTAGCATTGATGCCTTCACGACTCGGTTCACGTCCCTCGCAATGTTCTCATTTACATATGGTAGTACCAGTGGTATACCTCCGGTGACAAAGTAGGGACGCCATGAGCTGGGCTTGGATGTCGTGTAGCTATTATCTTCCAAGATTTGCCGTATATTCTCTTCCACCTCTGGCGAAACTTGACTGCACGTCTTCTCCTTCGTAGTGATGAAGTTTCTGATCACGTTAGCCTTCATATAGAGAGGATGCGCACTGCGAGAATGTAACACTATGTTTTTGGAGACGGGTTTCTTGTACCACAAAAATTGCTTTGTACTGTTACAGATCCGGACCTTCGTATTCAGGTATGGGAGGAAGCCACTGTCGTCTGGCGATTCCACCGTAAAACATATGTTCGGGTCACACGAGTTGAGGTTTTCAACCAACGTGTGCAGGTCGGAGGCGGTAGAACCGATGACGAACACGTCATCTATGTACCGTTTGTAGAATAAGATCCCAGTTACCAGCGATCTTCGTTCTATGCTTTTCAGATAGATGACAGCGAGCAGCGGCGATATCCGTAGACCCATCGCGAGGCCACGTTTCTGTATATAAAACTTTCCGTCAAACTGGAAGATGTTACATCCCAGCGTTGTTACCAAGAGTTCTCGCAGATCATCTTCCCTCAGTCCGAATGTGTGGACTTCTCTATGATGTTCTCGAAGAAGTTCCAACACTGCGTGTATTGCTCCAACACTGCGTGTATTGCTTCAGCATTATTGACGTTAGTGTAGAGAGATACTGCGTCTAAGCTGGCGTAACAGACGTCTTCAGGAAGTTTGCAGTGATTAAGGGCAGATATGAATTCATCTACGTTGACTATATGAGCTGCTACATGCTGTAGAAGCGGTGTTAGAACTCTGACGAGGAACCAGCTAATTCTATCTGACGATCCTCCACAGGACGATATGATTGGTCGTGTTCTGATTCCTCCTTCTGCTGAATCTCGTAAGTTCACTTCTCCAGGAATGTTATGCGTTTTGACCAAAGCATAATATGTGGGGACGGTAGGGGATGTTAAAATGAGACGATTAACGATCCTCGCATTCAAAATCTTGCCCAATATACATTTCGTTGTGCTTCGAAGTTTGTTTGATGCCTTATCAAAGGCGTTCAGAGAAGATTTTTCGTACAGTGTTCCGTCCGAAAGATCTCTGTTACTGAGTTCCTTGTCCAGTTTTTGCGTCAACACCACAAAGTCGCCGCTTTTGTCGCTTATGCTGTACCGAAGTTCGTTTCGTAAGGACAGTAACTTTTTCAAGCCGCGTCTCTCTCGTTCTGTTAAGTTTGATGCGGGTCTTGCTTTGTTCCCACGCGAGTAGGCTTGCGAGAGATTCAGCTGAAGCGAGGTTAGCGCAGGCTCAAGACGAGGTGGAGGTTTTGGTATTAACACCGACGTTCTGGGAAAAGGTATCGAATTTGCAAAAGTTGTCGTTCTGTCCAAAACTGTCGGATGAGAATTTTCCCGCCATCGAGCTTGATATGCAAATTTGTAGAAACCGCACATCACTGAATTCAGAACTTCCTGAATCACCGCAGTAGAAACAGAAAACGATGTTCCCAAATTCAGTACAGCTTCCATTTCTTCATCGACTTTGTCGGTTCCGATTACTGTGCAGCGTTTCGGCGGTGTTGCTTCAGGTGCAATAAAATGGCGACGATATGGCAATTGAGAGCGCAGGTGTGCCAGCTTTTGCTGAAGTCTTCTTTTCTCGCTTTCTCGAATGCGTGAGCACAATGTTTGATTTCTGTCGGATATTGCTTGCCATAGGTGATGGTCGAATCTCTCCTGAAGGATCTTCTTCAGCGTCGTGATCCCATGAATGCACTGTCCTCTGCGTCGTCGGCGTTCAGCAATGCATGCTTCTAGTAAAGCGTGTTTCAAAGAGGCTAGACTGCGAGAAACCGCTCTATTCTGAGTATGGGGTACATGAGAAAGGGCAGTTTCAATGAACTTCGGAAACAGCCCCTGCGCTTTACAAGAGAGGAGAAAAGAGATGGATTCATCACATACGACAGATGCCTGATGACATGCTATATATTTGATAAGGATAGCAAAAGTCTTCGAGCAGAAGTGTGTCTTCGTTACTGAGCTTTCAGATATGATAATATACTGCTATCGCGGAGCCTCATGTAACAAGATAGCTGCTTCTGATAATTTCTGACGACTCCAGTACTATAGATTTATTGGTTAGCTTTCGGTGTACTAACACCTTCGTCGGACCTACAACATATCTGCTGGATTCAGTTTACATCAATGAGCGTCAACAGTGCAAACTAACCAAATGGGACAAACAATAACAATGACACGACAGGACTATAGCAGACTCCCTAAGCAAATGAAAGCTACCACAGTTGCGACATGATATATGACGAGGTCACAATCGCCACCCTTATGTGATAAGCCTCAGCGCGTCCATGAGCTCATCTTTGTTGTTTATTTCGGGGGACCGTCGCTTTATCTCGAGGGCCTCTAGTAGTTTCCTTTCTAGTGGGGCCTCCAGTGAGCGGTGTAGTAATATAATATAACAAAATATAATATAAAATAATAAAATCAATAATACATTAGTAAGATGAGCCAACAGGAAGGAGACAAAAGTAAAAAAAATGAAGGGCAGTTGATGATTTGCTTAGTTATCACATCAATCGATCATAGCTGAACATCATCTGATACGTCTCATCTGAGAAGGATGCTTGCCTGACCATTTCTTCAGCAGATCTCTGCTGAGGAGGGTTTACTACGGGTTTATCTTAGGATCGACTGACCCACATTCGATTTCTGTTCACGTGGAACCCTTCTCCACTTCAGTCTTCAAGGATCGAACTTGAATTTTCGCTACTACCACCGAGATCTGCAGAGGTGGAAGATCCAGCTGGGCCTACGCCCAAAGCCTTCGGAGCAACCGACGACCTTCCTACTCGTTGCGGCCTACACTACGCATGAGCCAACTGTGTATAGGCCTCTCGCTCAAGGATTCACCGTTCATGCATTTCAGGGCTGGTTGATTTGGAGGGTGAGTTGCGCTCTTAGCCGGTACCGACACTTATAGCCACCGTCCTGCTGTCTACATCGGAGCGACCCCTTTTATTGAGTCTCATGAGCGAGAAAATAGGCACAATGTTTGGTTCTTCCCACAGCGCCAGCTCTGCTTGCCAAAAATGGCCCACTTGGAGCTCGCGTTCGTGTCAACAGTTCAACGAAGAAACCGAGACAACATACGCATTGAAAGTTGGTGAATAGGTTGAGGTGGTTTCAACCCGAAGTCTTCTAATAATTCGCTTTAGCGGATATAACCACAAAGAACTCCAGCTATCCTGAGAGAAACTTCGGTGGAAATCAGCTACTAGATGGTCCGATTAGTCTTTTGCCCCTATACCCAAGTCTATCAATGGATTTGCGCGTCAGAACCGGCATGGACTTTCACAAGAGTGTCCTCCGACATCGTCCTGCTCAGATATAGTTCACCATATTTCGGGTCCTTCATGCCTTACCGCTGTCCACCTGCGAGCGGACGAGACATGACCACGGCTCCTCGAAAAGCGATTCCACCCGGTTTAGTGACCTTTACTTTCATTCTGTCAAAAGTTTCTCCACCCTTTGATTTGCGTACAAGTTACATCCCTCTGACCATGTTTCAAGATGGATCGAAGAGAACTTTCCCACTGACACCCTGCAAGAATAAAATACTAGCCACGACAAACCCTCCTCGCAGACTAGACCCCATCGAAGTGGGCAACGTGAGCGGTTCGAAACGCACAGCCAGTGCTGTCAGCCATAGGCAGAATACATCTTCCTCCGTCACAATTAAGCGACTTTAGAAAAATAACCCGACATCGTCAACCCTCTGCGGTTCCACTCCAGCGATTCCACGTACTCAAGAACTGTCTTCAAAGTTCTTTTACGGTACTTGTTTACTATCCAATTCAAGTCTATATTTAGCCCTAGTTTATCACTCAATTTAGGGTGTACAATCAAGCAACCCGACTACAAGATATGGCCGTACGGCTTGCTGTACTGTCTGCACAGGTCTCAAACCCTTTCATGAATGTGGCTTCCATCAGAGGGACTTTAAACACCCAGCAGCACTCGAACTCACACTTATGCGCTACATTTCTCAACGTTGCAACAAATGTAAAAGTGTAACAAAACCATAAACGACTTTGATCATCCCTAAAACTACAAAAATGCACCGTAACAAGTACGTACGTGGTTATTAAGAAGGTGGTTCAAAAGAATTATAGTTCTCTTCATCTATTAAGCGGGAACCATAGTGCTATTTGATACTTCATCTCTTGTGTACGCACTATTGCCGGGAAAACACATCTCTATGATCATCAATACGGCAGCAAAGCAACGCGGCTAACCAACGAGAAAAAATGTTGGCCACGCCCATTTCCACTTTACTGGAAAGGGAGTGAGCAACGGTCCTGCGGAACGTCGCACCGGTAATTCCTTCTCGATTCTTTTCCGAAAAAGTCTATAAATGTTGCAGAGATCATTGACAAGAATAGAGATAGAACTCACACGACTGAGCTCAGGACTTCGTCGAATTTGACTGAGTACTCGGAGGCAACAGGAAGATCAGCTATGTGCAAAACAAAACCTGCGAATGGTCCAGTTTTGAAAGTTGCCATTCAAATGCTATATTTGCATTACCCTCCACCTACTCTTCAGGATAGAGCGGAAAGTGGGTGGAATTCTGATCAATCCATCATTTCTGATTTCTCTCCTCCTCGTGGTTAACTTTCTCAGATCATTTCTGTCGGGTCGGCAACCAGCTTAAAAAGTCGTTTGATTATTGTGCAAGACCAACACAGGATCACCAAGCTTGTTCAGTATCCATTTTATAAAAGTTTGCACTTTCATGTTGTCACCACCGGTGACATCGATAGTTGAGCAAAATTTCTTCGTATTCTGCGTTAGAATCGATGGAGTCTGCAAGGGTTTTGCAAAGTGGTTTAAGACATACACTATCGACGCTTTCCTTCACAAATGCTAACTGTCTAAACCTGAAGTAGTTCTTATGAAAAGGAGTTATTATACTCCTATGAATATGAACTAATCAACAGTTCCGCTTCAATCAAGGCTTCTATAACTCCTCTTTGGTCGGCAGTAGATGCGTTTTCATGCAATGACTTCAGTTCGTTCAAGTCTGATCCAGTCTCGTGTGGGTCGGAGAAAGTAATTCTTATAAGATGTTTGTGAGGAGGAGAAAGGAATTCATTCTCTTGTAACAAAAAACTTGGGCAACATGCTCACATGTAGCTCTTGCGCTGAAGGAATTACCTAAAAAGTATGCTTGCCCAAATTCCACAAGAAAAGTGGGCTCTTCGTGAATTTGCTGTGCCAAGAATGAAGCTAAACATAAGCTTCATCTCAAAAAGCGCAAGCGCAGACAAAGTCGGATGTAGTTCTTGGACAGGGCGCCGTCATGCGTCCAGCCCAGGAACTACAGGGTGGGCCAAAATTATGGGTACTCACTAAATTAATCATTACAAATACAAAAACTACAACTTCGAGAAGATACATGAAAGACAATCTTTATAAGTCATACACAAACAATACTTCACATTAGATTTCAAAAATTCCACCATTGGCTTCGATGCAGGCCTTCAGACGGTGCGTGAAGGCGTCCACGGTGGCACGCAAGTACGCGCCGTCGAGCTCTTCGAAGGCTTTCTGAAGCGCTCTCTTCAGTGAATTGATGCTGCGATGTGGCTTTGAGCATGCCTTCGACTCGAGAACGGACCAGATTGAATAATCCATCGGGTTTAAGTCCGGTGAGTTGGGGGGCCACTGGTTTGAGCTAATGAAGTCAGGGAAATTCTGCCTACACCAATCCTGGACCATCCGCGAATTATGAGCTGGCGCTCCGTCTTGTTGGTAGGTCCATTTTCGTTCTCCGAAGTGGCTCTGAGCCCAGGGGAGCAGCTCCTTCTTCAGGATTTCCAGGTAGTTGTCGGAATTAATTTTCATGCCTTGCGGAACGAATATGAGCGGTGTCTTCCCATCCGCGGTTATTCCGGCAAACACCATCACGGAGGCTGGATGAGAACTTCGGCTGACGCCCACATGAGGGTTGGAGCACGCATAAATCCTGTCATTCTGTTTGTTGAGTACCTGTTGAACAGTAAATAGCTTCTCATCCGTGAAAAGGATCAGGCGGTGACGCTGTTTTTTGAAACGTGCCAGAAGTTCGTTGCAACACTGACTTCTCTTGATTTTTGGGGCCTCTGTGATGAGATGCTATCTATTCTTCTTATAGGGCTTCATTCCAAGGTGTTTTCCAACAATTCTCCTCATAGAAGCTCGTGAAATGCCCATCTCTTGCGCCATCCGACGTGTAGACCGCTCAGGGTTGCGGCGGATTTTCTCGCGCACCTTCTTGACATTTTCCTGGGTTGTAACAGAACGGGGTCTTCCGCGACCAGGACGGTCTTTTGACGTTCCCAGATCCTTAAAGCGTCGGATCGTCTTAAAGACAACGCTCCTGCACAATCCCAAAAGTCTGGCAATCTCGCGTGCCGAAACTCCATCTTGGTGCAATGTGATGATCGTGGAGCGGTGGACGGAAGACCTTACCATATTGGAACCAGACAAGCGAACTAGCTCAGATAGAAAGCACTACTTCCAAGCAAAAAATACAGCACAAAAGCTATCAAGAGTACCTAAGGCCGCCCGAGTTATCAAATAAGTTATCAGCGCGCGCAGTACCCATAATTTTGGCCCACCCTGTATATCCGAGCTAGAAGCTTGACGGCGCCCTGTCCAGGAGGCTTTCGGTGGGGCTCTGCACAGGTTCTGAACCAAACAGTGGCGGAAATTTACGAGTATGTACTGAAGCGACGGCGACAGAGAGTAAATGAGTAGACGACGAGCGTGCACACCACAACTGAGCCCTCCTCGAACACTGAATGAATGGTGATAACGATAGAGGTGAATTGCGGATCCACCGCGGAGAATCGTGGAGCTATCGTGGTGCAAGCGCGGATCCACCACAAAAAGCAGTGTTATCGTGAATACACCACGGGGACGTACGGATACACCGCGAACGTGTGCGGGCATAGTGCGGGAGTGACGTCACTCCAGGTATTTCACCGCGGGCATGTGTGGACCTATCGCGGACAACAGCGGCTTCACCGCGGATTGGCCTCTTACCGTGCATCCAACGCGGGAAGAAACTTCAGAGTAAATGATAAATGTGTGCACCGTTGATGATGTTTTCTCTGAGGCCCAAACTAGTTTATTGTTTGCTCCTTTGAAGAACACATTTTTGTGAGAACTACCTGGAGATGGAGAGAGTAAAAAGTTTCCTCGAACTTTAGAAGAAGGGGACTATTATAGGAGAAACAAGGATAGAGTTTTTACCAATCTCAGAAACACATATTTAATATGGCTCCTAAGTAAAGGCTGTAGGGACCTGCATCATGAGAGCCACAAACATTGGAGGTTTCCTCAAGCTTGTACGCTGAGAGATAGGCTGAGATAACCTATCTTTCATTTCCGGATAGTGACACGGTGACATCATTACGTTCAACATATCCAGATGTTAATACTCGAAACAATTCAATCACTTTTGATCATAAGGGCTGGTAGTAATCTCCCCTTCATGTCGTCACAACATGTTTTGAATATCTCACGAGGCTGGCTCGAGACGAGGCGCGCCAGGTTCGCGCCGAACCGCATGCTAATACACGCGAGAGCGGTGCGTCGCAAAGGTGTTGGGAACCTGTCACATTGTTGGGAGGTTGTCAGGTTGTCGCGAAGTCATGCACTTCGCGACAACCTGGCAACGGAAGTGGGAGCTTGCCATGAATCAAAATAAAGAATAAGGATAAAGGATAAAGTGGTCGGCGTTAATCAATCCCGTCACGAGGGATGCGCCAAGCATTCGACTTCATCTGAGCATCGTAGAGGCGTTGAATGCGTATGTGCCCTGTACAATGACTTGCGGGGGGCACCCGATGTACCAAGTCAGTGCTTCATCCTCCCAGACTCCTCTGGTACCAATTTACCGACCCCGGAGTGATGGAAGGCTTGGTTGGCTTCGGGCGGGATCGAACCATCGATCGTGTGCGTGCGCAGCGAGCCTCTTACCACTGCGCCACACGCGCCCAAAATAAAAGAAATAGTGTCATAAATCGCGGTACGCAGAGTCTCTCGCAGTTCATGCCCTCGTGCACGACAGAGCTCGTAACGGCTAGCTTAGGGTGGAGAGGGAACGGAGCCGTTGAGAATAAGAGGCTGCGGTGGACGATGAGTGAGCCGTTTTCGTAGGTTGACCTAAGCTCGTACCTCAAAAGGAGGTACCAATTGGGTGAACATCTCGGCTTGAATTCGCATACTACATGCGAACATATTTTAAAAGACGCTAACGAGGAAGAACATGTAGCGTTTACCGCCTACAAAGTGCTATGCAGCCTAACTAGGAGATCGGACAGTTCATATGAGCGACCACTCGCAGAGATCATGCGCATCGCCTTTCCTAGGTATAGCGCTGCACACCCCTAATATAAAATTATCATCGCGCCTGGATCACTTACACTGCCGCTATAGTCCTCGAGGACTTTAGCAACCTGCGTCGCCGTCGCTGGCGACGGTGACACCGGTGCGCATCGATTGTGGGCAGAGCGTCACGGCGGCCGTCGAAGTTGGCGACTGGCGATCGCCAACATTGGCGGCCGCCGATAACAGCGACTGCGACGTCGTTGTGCCTATCGATTGGTCGCCAACATTGGCGATCGGCGGCCGCCAATGTTGGCGACTGCGGGTTCGGTGCAAATCTATTGTGAGCTGTCGCCAACATTGGCGGCTCTGCCGTCGCCGGCGACGGCGACGCAAGGTGCTATACTCGTCGAGGAGTATAGCGGCTCCCTTATCGGTGTTATTAAAAGCGCCTAAGAGAAAGTCGTTCAAAAACTGATTACTACACCGTACCACCTGCTCGTACAACATTAACTTGATCTTCAGTAGCTATAGGGGTATCAAAAAGTTTCCGGCCTCAACCTGTTCCATCCCTTTTTTCTCAAAACTTTGAGTGCGATTATGTAGCCTAAAATCTTCAAATCCATCATGCCAAGTTTCATGTTCTTAAGCTGACTCGTTCAATAATAATGGCCCTTTTTTCTAACCTAACCGTAGTGGGTTTCACATGCTTTTCGACAGCGCATCCGTCCACAGATTAGGAGTTGCGCTTGCTGCCACACGAGAACGTGGATTCGAATTGCTGAATCACATGTCCTATAGTTTGGACCTTACACCCAGCAACTATTTTCTGTCTGGTAATTTGAAACAGCATCTTCGCACGATGGGACTGGATGTCGAAAACGTCAAAGAGTCGGCTGTTGAAAGATACTCTGAGTCAAATGAGAAATGCAGCACCTTGAACGGTTTAAAAAAATTCAAATCGAGCCATGAAAAGTGTATTAGTGTTCGAGGGACCTGTATTTTACTACAACAAAATTTGCTCGCTGTAGATCTTTTGGAAGTACTCTAGGCCGGAAACTTTTTGATACCCCTATACATCAACATTTCGGTTTCTGTTATCACGCTGTCACTCCACTCCCACCCTCGTCGAATAAAGAAGAACATATTTACAGTCTACGTTAACTACACCTTCAAACCCAGCCTCAATGTAGCCGGGAGTAATACGAATGTTTTGATGAGCGAAGGTGAGAGGTATTTCGATAAGCCGAGCACATTTTCGACAATAGGTTTGCTGAAGTAGTTACATTTTCCATTACGATTTCAGATGAACACAC
This sequence comes from Ancylostoma caninum, assembly GCA_037903475.1. Classification (NCBI taxonomy): domain Eukaryota; kingdom Metazoa; phylum Nematoda; class Chromadorea; order Rhabditida; family Ancylostomatidae; genus Ancylostoma; species Ancylostoma caninum. Next base: position 181,036 of record JBAJFG010000206.1, on the reverse strand, counting down.
CTCCACTATGTTACGTTCCATTACATTCCCTCGATTCGGTAAAGCTTCCTGTATTATTGAATGCTCCAAATGCATCTTCACAGCGAGGACAAAATTGGTGTTATTACAGCATACTCCGAGGTTCCTGCGTTTTATGAAAAAAATGGAATTCAAAATTAATAAACTGTTAAGATAAAATTTGTACTGCAGATCATTGAGATAGAAATTAATTTGTGCGCATAGCGTTTCGGGAAATGGACACCGCGATTTCTTTCACCAATCTGGCGCAGTAATATATTTGGGTTAAGTAGCGGGTTTCATCCATTTCTGTGTTGTCCAAAGGATTTTGGGATAAAAAGCTTGAAGAGGAAGGATATAGGAAATTTTCCTACTTTCATTATCTGAACATATGCGCCCGTGTATAATTACACCTCTGTATTTGATCGAAGAATTGCGTTGGTCAGGAAGTTCTGCGAGGGTTTAAAGGCAGCGTCCAGGCAGAATCTTCACTATTAGCACCCAAAGCCGATCCAGTGCCCGCTCCGCCCATTCGAGGAATTCGTGAGAACATATTAAATCTCGTCTAACATTGTTAAGACATGTTTGACTGTCTGACAGTCTGGTCCCTCTCCATTCCCTTTGCTGCGGATGACACGCACGTCACCATCTATTAACTTATTAAGCATGTATCCCTAAATTTAACAAGTATTTCAACAGTTGTTGCGCCGGAACATCGACCTGAATTTTCGATAAAGCGGGTTATTAGAAGAAATACAAATGAACAAAAAAAAACAAAAGGATGTTATAAATGTTACTTAGGATGCTCTATAGCAACAAATAGCTGGTTTGTTCAAAATACGAGAGTTCAAGGAACCTCGTTGCTCCGTTTTCATTTTTAACCGGACAACTCGTCCACATCGTAACTTTCAGCCTTATAAAAACCAGAAATTTCAAGCTTTTTACGGGTAACACTTATACGGTTGCAATCAGTTCGTCGAGTGGAGTAAGTGGATGACAGATTTGAAGTATCGAATTTTTTGCCTGGACGCTACCTTTAACCCAAATACAACAGGTGAAAATTATTTTCATGAAATGGTGATACAAGTGTCGCAAAGCTTTCTGACCAGTCCAAGGACACTGAGCTGCGCATACCCGAACTTCTGCATGTCCAGAATGTCTGGGTGTTCCGACTCGTATCTAGTTCCCGAACACGTTATCACTGGGAGGTCAGTGATAAGCGTGCGAAGGAACCTCCGCCTTCAGTCAATATTTTGATGAATTTCTCTATCACTTTCTATGACGATGCGAATTCAAGTTTTTACTTCATGCAAACAAGTTCTTTTCATAAGTTCTAGAGAAGTTTTCCAACTCTTTACGATGACCTCGCTTCCACTTCCTAGGCATTCTTCCTGCTTTTAACTTTTTTCAACTGCAGAGCCGATACACGTTTAGCAGCTCTACTTCTTTGATCGTAAATTGTCTTTAGGAGCGACATTTCGTGTAAGAGTAGATTATAATGCACAGCGCAGATTCACAATATTCTGGACGTGAGCTTTTAGGATGGTCGAAGGCTAGCAAAGGGATGAAACCTAAAATAATACTATTACCGTTGACCAATACAACTGCACATCGATAGCTTGACGAATGCTATTCCCGATATTCTTTCTTCATTTTTGGCTTCACAGCACTGCATGACCACATTCCATCTCTCAGTGCTCGGACCCACAACTCTGTGAGACCATTTACAAAGAAGATCTATGTTTCCCCACCAACGGCTCCTTTTTCGAAAAATGAAAGATGGTGCCGAATTGAAGTTCAATTTCTGAATAGAAACCTCCACTCACATTTTCTTCATTTTGGATCCCACTTGTTGTCAGGTTGGTGCGAAATTAATTGCCGAAACGAACACTCCAGTTCAAAGTGTTATAACATAGGGTAAACACAACTTTCTTCATCAATTTAATGCTCATTTAATTCGCTAAATCTTCCTTATCAAAGCGTTCAAAACGTTATGCTTCCACAATGAGAACTGAGATCGCAAAAATCTAAAAACTCTTGGAAGGCGATCTCAGCATGCTCGGGTTCAGCAATCAGCTGCTGTCACAGATTTGCGTCACAGATCTCTGAGACTGAGAAAAAGTGGTACTCAGTGAGGTAAAGGTCTGAGGTATAAGGAAAATGGGTGAGAACCTCGATGCCTTACTGCGCCAGTTTTTGCCGGATGAGTTCTGAGGTGAGAGGCTTAGCGCTACCTTGGAGCAGGAGAAAACTAGATTCGGTTCACTCCTACAGGAATCGAAATTCATCTACAGTAAATACGTGGACTAAAAATATGCCGCTTTGGGACCAAAAAAAATAAGTTAGAAATTATGTCACACCAGGAAAGACGCTGATTATCGGTCAGATCGTGTGGCGCTCACGTCCGCACTTCCCTTAACCTGTTGGTTGGGGTCAGATGTTTCAAAACTGTGTTATAGTGAAATTCCATCCCTGCCCTCATCGTCCGAATGGTAAGGTCCGGTTTACGTTCCATGGCTGCCATCAACGCCTGATCGTCTAGCAAGATCCGGCGACCACGACCGTAGTTAAATTTGAGTTTAAAATCGTAAGGAGAAAGCACTGCGAAACCCTAGCTCACTAGTAATGAGGAGGCGATACCAAGGCAAAACAAATGCAAGATTATCGGACATTTGCGGTCCAAGGTGATCGAGTTTGCAGTCATTAACTACGATCACCTGAGAATCACGTAGGCTCATCATTTGTTCGCAGCTGTACTGAGAAGAGCTAGCCAGAATATTCGAGTAGTTTTTGAAAGAGGATTAAAAGCCCTTTTGAATGGTCACACAATTTAGATTGAAGTTGCTCAAATTTCATACAAGAGAAACGTTTGTGATTTGTGCATACCCTTAAACGGCAATCAATTTCGCACCAAGCTGAAACTATGTTTTAGTCAGCAAATCTAATCTTCTATTTCTTTAAGATTGCGTAGCATGTACGTCATTTACCTGCTCGAACTGATAGTTTTCATCTCCACTACGTCTTCATACAAATTCCTAATCTACAATCCGTTTCTGGGACACAGCCATGTCAGTTTCATGGGCAACATTGCAGATGTCCTCTCAGAAGGAGGACACGACGTGGTAACTATAGTTTTGACTGCTTTCATTGATCCTGGATTTTTACTCTTTCGAATTCCTTGGTATATGTAGTCGACACACTTAGACAGTTGTGATGCCCGAGATGGATGAAGAACAGCTGCACCGAACGGGAGTGAAAGTTACTAAAAAGATAATGCGAACACCCGGAGATCCCAGAGCCAGACAGGTACGATCTTCTGAAATGAGCTGTGCTGGTTTTCGCAGCGCTCGCACTTGCTCTATAGCGCTACGGTTGTCTCCGTGGCAAGTAGCAAAGGGACGGTCCGGGACCGACCCGGATTGTCTAGATGAACTTTTTCAACAAACTACTGATATATTCACCACCTATGGGCCATGGCCTGCAACTATCTACTGAAATTTGTGGTTTTCAACAAAACTGAAAAATCACAAAATTTTCAAAATTTTGCATTCTCCTGATTTCAACAAATGCTTGGGCCGAGGGGAGCTTCTGTTTTGCGTCGTTTCAAGGTCGGCTGGAATAAGGAAATGTAGCACAATATCCTCGAAAAATGCGAGGCTTCCACCGATGTTTGAAAGTGGGAAAATCGTGTCATAGTTTCAAACAAAATTTTGTACATTTTTCACAAACTGCTTCGCTAACACTTTTTTCATGGTGGACAACACTATTTTTGTTCTAGATGTAGTTTTCCGAATCAAAGTACGCGATTTCGCAAAATTGACCAGCAAAATTAACAATTATTTTGTGTTTCACGCTAGTTTTAAATTCTTCCAAAACTCTTCGTAGGATGTGCGCTGTGTCCCACCTTAGTGACACGCGGGTGGTCACTGAGCAACGACACTCCGCCTCAATGGAGAACTCTCTAACCAAACGTATATTTTATTTTTATGTTTATTACGGGACCCGAGATACAATACTACAATATAGAAAGCAAATTAAATATAGGCAGAAATAAAGGGCGAGGATTCAAATAGGTTATCAATTTCAATTAGAGAAAAATCATACAGTATCGCTGCATAATAGTTAATACGTGCCAAAAAAAGAGGATAAGTTAGATAAAATGTGTCAAGAAAGGAAAAATCTAGATGGTATAAGGGAAAATATCCCTCAAGGATATTTCCTTCATGAGCTCTAATGATTTTTGGCATTACGTTTGCTATATGTCCTACATAAGCCTTACATTGGTCCTTGGTCATTTTGTTTCTCCAAAATTTTTTTGATTCCTACAACCAAATCATCCTTGTTTTTGGGCTTGTGAGAATGCCTACAAAACTAGAATTACACGAATATAAACTAAAAAATTGAAAAAAAATCACTGGCAACCTCAGGAAGTGTTTAAGCTGGTGCCAAGGTGGATGGTCACAGTGGGTGATAGAAGGTCAGAGATAAGATGACCTCATCGAGGAGGTAGAGGAAAGCCTTCAGGCGTCACTCTTTTCGTGGAGAACTGACCTGACCCAATAACTCTGTTCTCACGTCTTTTCGCACACCCTCAGGCTAGAGGGCTCGGTTCCACCAAGTACCAAGGAGGTTCAGTGACAGGTTTTCCTATATTCACCCGTCTGTCACTAAGGTGGACACAGCACACATCCTACGAATGGTTTTGGATGAAAAAAAATTAAACATTAAAACTAGCGTGAAACACAAAATAACTGCATAAATTTTGCGGGATCTCGTACTTTGGCTCGGAAAACTACATCTAGAATAAGAGTAGTGTTGTTCACCATGAAAAAAGTGTTAGCGAAGCGAGTTGTGAAAAATGTACAAAATTTTGTTTCAAACTGTGACATGACTTTCCTGCTTTCAAACGTCGATGGAAGTTTCATATTTTTCAACGATATTGCGCTACATTTCCTTATTCTAGTCGACCTTGAAACGACGCGAAACAGAAGCTCCTTTCGGCCCAAGCAAGTGTGGAAATCAGGAGGATGCAAAATTTTGAAAATTTTGTGATTTTTCAGTTTTGTTGAAAACTACAGATTTCATTAGATAGTTGCAGGCTATGGCCCATAGGTGGTGAATATATCAGCAGCTTGTTGAAAAAGTTCATCTAGACAATTAAACAATGACCTCATTAGAGGGTCGGCGAGGCACGGTCCGGGTCGGTCCTGGACCGTCCCTTTGCTAATTGCCACGGAGACAACCGTACCTCAGTCTAAATATCAGTATTCACTAGGGAGTTAACGTTGTGAAAGTCGGTGCGGCTCGTACTATTTAACTATTCGTGTGCAAATAATGGTCGCCCAAACCCGTAAAAATTTATGTGTTCTATATAAAGAGAGTTCAAGATCCACCATAGTTTCTCTCTGCTAAAAAGAACCAAGATCAGATTTCATTGAATTCATTGCACTATCTGGAGGGCTCTCTCATTTACTTCTACTCATACAAAGTCTTGCACCGGGTGCAGAGGACTACAGCAGGACACCCGGAGGACCTGGTAAGGAGATGCGGGCTGCTACACATTGCAAGTTCAGGTTCCTTCTTCCGCATATCTCTGATTTAAGCTTTTTAACAAAACATATTTCCAACAAAACATATCATTCCCACTAAGCTCGGAAATTCGAAACTTACTTACCGATAGTTTACACTGCTATTCGATTTCTTCCTAATCCATTGCTTTAAAACGTAGGAGATGAGGGGCAGAACGTGGGTTGAACGACACCACATTCAAGCGGGGACGTAGCCCTCTTAATGTGACAGAAACACAGGGACTGCTACCTCGCAGGGTGGTTTGAAAAAATTTCTGGATTGACCGAGAAGTTGCTCGTTTTCGGAAATCTCCATGTCGTAATGTTGACGGGTCTTCTACATGATTTCAATCTTAATGTTGATTTCATCTGATAAAGACTCTGCTTCTGACAAGTGGGCCATTCAATTAGCCTCGACTGCACTCAGCTGCAGATAGGTGCAAAACTTATGTGGTCACATTTTTTTTGACCTAGAGGAGATGACAATAAGTAGTACATGTACCACTTGAATGTTGATACTGATAACTAATCGCCGTCATTTTCTACCCATAGCTTGTGGGTTTCGAGAACCAGGCGTAGCTGGACGCAAACAACCAATCTTGTACAAAGTGCTGGAAAAGGTTCGGACTCCTCTTCACTGTGGTAATGGACGTTGCAAGAAAGAGATCTGCAGAGACTCACGCCGTGGACACTGCTGACGACGTCATGCTCGCGTTCGAAGACAGGCAAAAACTCGAGCGGCTGACACAAGCTTGGAGTGACCGACTTGCACGATTCGGCCTATGTATTAACACCAAGAAGACGGAACATTTAACAACCATGATAGACCCGGAACTGTAAAACTAGATGGCGTACATTTTTGAAACCGGGCGTCCACTGTGTATCCGCGTCAAGGAACACCTGGACGCCATGACTGGATCAAGAATAGCTACATCTCTGGGAGCTCATCGCAGACATAAGCATGGAAACAGTTCGTTCGTGGTGGTTTTCACTATCTTATCAGAAGAGCCCGAAGTTGTAGCCCGCAGGACATTAGAAGCGTTTTAGATAACCGCTAGTAATCCTAAAATGAATAGGGAAGAAGAGTGCATTGCCGTGACGAAAGAGATGGCTCTATATCAAAACCTTTACGGGTTTTGATTTACAGGGTCAGGCGCGGGGGCACCCTACTTACAAGTAGCGGCACACCTATTCAAAGCGGCGGTAGCATTACATCGCGGCTAACGGCTATCTACGTAAGCATTGACGGGTTTTACTTCACTGATCTCGTTTTTCGCTTTCACTCTCATGTTGGATTATAACTTGTGGGCTGATTGGGAGTTTGGGAGGATATGTTACATTTGGTCTTGACTTTCGAGGCTCTGACAAGGCCGACGACGCCGAAACGTTAGCCGGAATAAAGAATGTGAAAATCTTGGTTTACGGCTCAAGTTACTCGACAGAACTAGAGGACGGATGTTTTCAAGTACCTATGGTCAGGTATCTCTTCTGGCGGCAGCCTTTGTCATGAAATTGTCGCCCGAGTTAACTCCGCGTGGGGGAAGTGGTGTTCTGTGTGACAAGAAGATCCCGGACCGACTTAAACCGAAGAACTATGTACCATTGTCCGTCCCGTTGCTCTCTATGGCGCTGAATGTTTGCCCGCAACCAAGGAAGTAGAACGTAGACTCAACGCCATGAAGATGAAGATGCTGCGCTGGATGGCTAGAGTAACGCTGCTTGTCTGCAACGTGGACGTCAGCAATCGGTTTCGGCGATATCTGGTAAACTTCGCGAATATCGTCTGCGATGGTACGACCACGTTCTGCGTGCCGAGGAGGGAACGGTGCGCAAAGTCGGCCTTGATCTCGAATTCCCTGGCAAACGGACAAAAGGTTGACCGAAGCAACGCTGGCTTGACACACTCCGCGCCGATATCTTATGCTAGCTGAAATCCCCCCGAACCGAGCGCGCGACAGGGCTAAGTGACATCAAAGCGGAGCCCGCTACCAAACGGACAAACGCTAAAGAAGAAAAAGATTTAGCGGCACTTCCAGAGCATTCAAAAATAATGAACTTGTAGAAGGAAATCAACGAGAAGCAGAGCTTACTCTTCAAATACTCTACAAACTAAACGACATGTCAAATTTTCAAAACTGTCCCAACTATAGCGGGCAATTCTTAAACAACTTTTTCGGCTGGGCAATGATATCCTGCTTCGGAACATTTGAAGGAATTACTCAGGGGGTACGATATAGGAATGGAAAACCATCGGGAGGACGTAGTCGGAAGGTATGATATATCTCCAAACATTTACAAAAGTCGTGAATGATTGGACTACATCAGGTAGTCCGCGAACCCCCCCCCCCCGCCTAAATTCGATTAGGACAGTGAGCTATGCCTATTTAGGCACTATTCGTAACCGTGCACTCTATACTTCCTCTATAACGAAGTCTGTTGCATCTCATTATTATATTCATTCTAAAAACTGGGATTTTCAAACGGTCAAAAGTGTCTCTTTTATAATTTGAGCCGACTTCCTACTCAAAAGATTACGTTCACTATCGTCATTCGTTCATTGTGTTAATCTCCCGACAATTGCTAGAGCAATCGGATATTTTCGTTTCGTTGAGCGAGAATGGGGCATCCCACGGACTTATACGCCTTTCATGAACATCGTCGTCATCAGATTCAAAAGGCGACCGGCCTTTCCACATACGTCATCAGAATCGGCCAACATCAGTCGGGCCTATTGATATTACAAAAAAAATATACATGATATTGCCTAACAGCAACATACTACGTCATTTCTCTCTAGCGTTCAGAACGTTCGAAACCATGAAAATCCCTCCCGTTTAGATGCTGAAGGAAGGAAAGCAGGGGCAATTTCGCAAGATATGGACGATGGCATCTTCGCCTTTCACAATGTTGCAGGTGAGCCGAACTTACCTTATGCAAGTGTTGCAATGAATATTTTAGAAAGGAACATAACGAAAACAGAGGAAGTGGTGGGGGTTGCGCAAGACAGGTGGACTCTTTTGTCATGATAATTATTATAGCTGAAATTATGTTAACTGAAGTAAACGGACAGCCTTGAGTTGCTAGATGAGCCTATCATGACTAATTATATAATATTTTAAACACGCTGGACATGGTGTTATGCCAGAATTTACTAATTGCTGGTTAATTGGGCCACCGGACTCCCTCTCATTGGGTGGGTTCACGATCAAGATGGCCCTGTTGTCCTTACGCGCCTAGCGCATGGCCAGAGGTATAACTCCCACCACTGAACCGTCTACTCATTTTGGGTGTAGGTCATGATGAGGCAAAAGTGGGTGGGCAATGTGTCTGCGATTGGTTCATTCGAACCCTCGCACCGCCCTTCAGGACATACTCGCACTAATTCGCGCACGATTTCACCATAGTTGCCCATGCAAATTTGAATGTGAGCGCGGAGAGTCAACGCCGAAGGGCGGGAAGACGCCGCCCCATTTTGCCTCATCATGACCCACACCCACTCATTTTACTGGCGCCACCATTCCTCCCAGAGAGAGCAAAAAAAGGCGCCACTCTTTCACCTATCCAGGTTTCCAATACAACAGTCTTGGTTGCGTTGAAGGCTTCAGAAGACATTCTCATGAGAATAGTGGGATGTCTGGACAACGGTATTCGAAAGGGAGTTAAGCAAGATTATTAGTAAAAAAAGGGTTCGGCTTGAGGCAGGAAGATTACGCACATTCGTACACATACACGCTGATACTGCTAAATATTCCGACTTTAAAGGCAGCACCCACTCAAATCTTCGTGTTCGAGATTTTGCTAGATTTGGATGTTATGAGGGACCTGGAACTCATATCCAACAGTGAAACAGCGCGAAATATACGAGAAAGCCACGGAATCTTGGTACTGTTTCTCCGTCTACGAACGCTTACCACCAGGTCGCGTAGCGTCAGGCCGTTTTGCGTATCTGAACTTGGGAAGAAACGATCAAAAAAGATTGAAAAGATGTCCCAACTCAGTCTAGCACCTTATTAGTCACGTTAGGTCAAAGATGACCTCTTCTTCCTGGGAAAGGACCCGAAACAGGAGATTTCTATAAATTGCTTTACCGGGGCCTGACGAACGGGTGGTAAGCGTCCGACAATCCTGTTTGAGGTGCGACTAAGCGTGTTCCGCTTGGCAATCATGGGTCCCGCCACGCGAAGCGCGCACACGCTTTTACCGAGCGACCACTTCCTGTGTGCGTTGGTGAATGCAAGACTGCTGTGTTCGCGATTTTGATTCTCATTTGCTCGCAAGTAAGTCTCGATTCCTTGTGTTCGTTAAACTTTTGTGATTTGCCAAGAGTGTGTTCCACTATTAACGGATTAACTCGGAGTCTAGAATTCGGACAGGTGTCTTTTAATGTACAGCTGCTGCTGATAAGATGACTGCGTGTGTAGTGGCACGCCTCGAACGTGCATTACAAGCTACTCACTTCAGAATTATTTTTGATAAAATGTCGACGAGCACATGTTTCATAAGCATATTGATGGGAGAAACATACAGCAGAGTACATTGCATAATCCTCCATGTGCCCAACAAAGTGATGCAAAATGATGATCCAGCTATTTTGGTGTTTCTTAGCGGCGATTTCGCTGCGACCGAATGCGAAAGTTATGTTTATGCATGTGAACAACTCTTCATGAATATAACATGGTGGCCGAAGATTACCCGATTTCAATTTCTGCAGGATATCCAGATTTTTGAGTTCGTTTCTCATTTTCCTATCATTATAGATATTTTCTTATCTGTGACTCCCATGTAATAGTTGTTTCGTGATGGCTGCGTCCAGCGTCAGGAGCAGTCGATTAATATTCAATTGCGTTAAGATTGAGAATTCACGCCTTATAGGCAGCGCTCGCGGAAAAATTTGTCACTCAGATTTCAAACCGATATTGGGTTCTGACTAAGAAGACCATAAAGTGGTGAATTCTGTCAGAACTCTGGTCTTTGGATGCTACCAGTTTGCTGCATTATAGCAAGGTGGCCGAGCTACTAGCTAGAAGTAGATCAAGGAAGTCCATAGCGCTGCATTTATGGCCAACGAATTTCTTGGCGCAACTATATAACTATGACCAGATACTCGACTATTTCAGCTTTTCTAGAGGGGAAAAAGCAAAAACGAAGAGGAAATGGAACATTCACTACAGGAACATACCGCAGAGAAAAACAAAAGTTATGGTCAAGTGTAAAGGTCTAACAAGTCTAACAAACAGAAATTCACACCATATTTGAAAGTTTGAAAGTTCTGGGGAAAAAAGATGGGATCGTACTGTCTAATAACAGAAGAAGTAAATGGGGGAAGCAGCTGTCTTTGGAAAACTGAATAACTGCGGAAAACACCTGATTCCTATCCCGCCACAACTCATCTGAGGATACCCGGATACCTTGCCTGTTATATCTTAGGAATGCAGATGCCTTCGGCGGTGTAATTTGCGTAGAATTACTGCGACTTTCGTTCAGACTTCAAAACAAAACAAAATTTCGGACGAGAGAATTATCGTGGGTGTTGCCTCCAAGTTGTGAATATGAAAGCGTTATCCTTGCACGGAATAGCCATTAAAGGTGCGGTGTAAACTGTCCAAGAGCTTGGAAACAAGGGAAACGAAAAGGGAAGAGATATTTGTACTAGCTCAGACAATGGAGCGAGATGACCGCGGTACCAAAGTATGCTCCGCAGGCGGACCGCGATACCATCAGATGCGAAAAGGGCTGACCGCGCACAGAAATCTGGCTGACACCGCGGCCCTTTGTCGAAAATTTGGCTAACCGCGGTACTGTCCGCGGGTCAGCTGAAGTCGAGTACTGTCTCCATTTTCGTTATCATTTCTCACCTCATTTGAAATTTGTGCACGAAAGGGGGAGGTGGCTCGTATTTTTGGCTACTGAGAGGGGGGTGTCGTATGGGGTCGACTTTCTATCATCATCACGCTTGATACTTCCTACAATGTCTCTTACTACACTGCGTGAAAGGATTTGGTTACGCAAGTTTGAAGACGGCTGTTTCGACATGAGATAAATCAAGACCTCATCAACCAAATAAAGTGGTTGGCGAGCTTCCTGTGAAGCTGATTGGAAAGAATTCAGTAAGTGATATCCATGTGCTCTCAGAGGAACATCAGGGCAACCAGATACAATAGACATTCATCTACATCACATCGAAGAGGTAACAAGAGAGAACATATAAGTTCATCATGGTTTGAGTAACCACCAGCTCCAACAGCGGAGAGATGCGTGCCTGAATTCTGTGACTTTTCCACTGTCCTCCGCTTGGCTCGACAACACGGGTGACGAGAAATAGGCTTTTTAGGTAAATTACACGAGGAAGTGTGGGTGGCTCTTAGATGCTGATAACTTTGGATTCCACCTTCAGAACGAGAACTACCCCCCCCCCCCCCTAAACAGCGATGGTCAGTGTTTGGTGAAATTATTAGGTTGGTCCGAAAGTTACTTTTTTTCAAAGATTGTCAAGTTCATTTTGAATATGTATCAATTAACAAAATAATTTTCTTCATGATCTACGAGGTATAGCCAACGCTTCAGTAGAGCAACAGCTCCAGAAGTCGAGACTCTGGCAGCTGCGAGTCTAAGAAGCTTGAAATCTCACACTTCGGTTTGGTCCAATCACCGAATTTCTCCTCTCGTAGATGCCGCCTCAGGGCTCCGAGCAAGTGATATTCAGATGGGGATAAGTCAGGAGAATAAGCAGAATGTGGTGGATCTTCCCAACCTTGGCGATTTTGGGGCGGGTAAGCTTTGCGCGTGGTATCGGGCGTTGTCAGGAAGTGGAGCAACATGGTCGATTTTTCTCCGCTCCAGGCGAGTTGTGTCTGCCAATTTTCTGTAGTTGAGAACAGTAGACTTAGGCAGTCACGGTGGCCCAGGTGTCAGCAGTTCTCGATACAGGATTCCCTCGGAATTTCACCAACCACACAGAAAAACCTTCTTTCGTGCACTTTTCTTTTCGGCTATATTGGAGATGGTTCGCTAAGCTCAACTTTTCTCTCGTATATGGTTAACATAGACACCCAACTCTCATTTGCAGTAATGAGCTAGCGTAGAAAGTCCCTCCTGTGTGGACGCAGCAGCAAAGATTAGCCCACACTCAGTCTTGCAAGGCACTACGTTTGTGGGGGACCCAACCCGTCATCAGTTTTCTGTAACTCAGCGCTTCGAGATGTCTAGCGATTATTGTACGGCTGCAGCCAGGTGTATCCTACAGTTCACATGTGGTGGCATTTTGATTCAAAGTCTATGGAATCCTAGACTCTAAAAAATATCTTGGTGCAAAACTTTCGAACCAACCTAATACATTGGAACCACTCGTAGCTGCTGCCAACAATACTCCACCTATCAGTAATGATTGCACATATGTTATGTATCTGTTGGTTGTTAGTTTGAAAAGGAAGCTCGAAAGTGGCGGGATATTTTTCCCACAGCCTGATATTTCAGTTGTTGCAATTAGCGCTTGTCTTTTCAATCCCTCTGTGAAGTGTCGTCGTTGATAAAGATTGCTTCTTTCCAGATGGCGAAAAACCTCAGCAGCATTCTGGAATGGCAGTGTGAAAGTGAGGCCCATTTTCGTTGAAATAAGAGAACTTTAAAAACTAGTACCTTAACGTCCGTCGCAGGAAAGAAGCGAGTATATTCATCCTATTGTTTTGTAGGGAAGATGTCCCTTTAAGGGAAACATTTAAACATTTTTTCTCTTTGAGCGCTCATCAACGACGATGACCTGCTGCGGAAGCTACGAGAGGAAAATTTTGATGTTGGAATTTCGGAGGCCTACTACGTTTGCGGACTTGGTAAGATTCTTTTTGCATTCTAGACTTGTGAGTCCATCTGAGGAAAGCTGTCCTATGTATACAACTGGCAAATTCCATAGACAAAGTATTGCTGGCTGCACTCTACTATGAGTTGCATGCATAATCTTTTATACTTTAGAAATCTTTTATTCTCTTGTTCTGAGAGATAACAACAGAAAAGTATCCTAGAATCTCACATTTAGGGCTATTTGAGGCGCTCAACATCAAGACAACAATTGCCACTGTGTCTAATCCTCACCTAGATGCAGTAGCTTATGCCATCGGCGAGCCTGCCTTCCCCAGCTATGTGCCAGGTTGGAAACATTTCATGAGTTTTCCAGACCACAAAAATCTTGAGCAAGAAGTCTAAGAATAACCACGTTGCCTAAGGATCTTTTTCTCAAACAAATGACACTGCGTACGCAAAATTCCAAAGTTCCATTTGCACACTGCAGTTTGTCGACACATATACAGTAGATAAACGGTTTGCCACTTCTTAACGACGTTGAATCGCCTTTGTTCTCTAAGCGGATAACATTAAAAATAACCGTTTCCATAAATTTTTCAGGATCACTGAGTACAACAGGAGACAAAATGACATTTACTGAAAGGCTGCAGAATGTCATAGCACTGGTAATCGGCCGAGGAGTGGTGGACTACCTCAACAATAGGGAAATAGCTGTTTTTAGAAAGAAATACAAATCATTTAAGGATTACACAGTAAGTTTTGTCATTTCGAACCGGTTGTGAACTTTTAGATGTCCGTAGCCGTTAACTACCGATAAGATCCGACATCTCTCTGTTCTAAACTACGTGCTCTTCTGGCCGTCAGCTTGCTGGTATTGACTACTAATACTTGGGGCAGACGGTACCTCGAGTGTGGGAGCAGGTCAGAAAATGGTGAACATATGTACAGTGGGGACAGGGTGCTTACGCAGAAGAGTGATTATGATTGAAGGCTGACAGCTGACGCCTCCCAATCCTTTACTTGCATGAATACGAATCTGTATATATAAAAGTCAAAGTTTGTATGTATGTATGTATGTATGTATGTATGTATGTATGTATGTATGTATGTATGTATGTATGTATGTATGTATGTATGTATGTATGTGTGTGTATGTATGTATGTATGTATGTATGTGTGTGTATGTATGTGTGTGTATGTATGTGTATGTATGTATGTGTGTGTATGTATGTGTGTGTGTATGTATGTGTGTGTATGTATGTATGTGTGTATGTATGTGTGTGTATGTATGTGTGTGTATGTATGTGTGTGTATGTATGTGTGTGTATGTATGTGTGTGTATGTATGTGTGTGTATGTATGTGTGTGTATGTATGTGTGTGTATGTATGTGTGTGTATGTATGTGTGTGTATGTATGTGTGTGTATGTATGTGTGTGTATGTATGTGTGTGTATGTATGTGTGTGTATGTATGTGTGTGTATGTATGTATGTATGTATGTATGTGTGTGTGTGTGTGTGTGTGTGTGTGTGTGTGTGTGTGTGTGTGTGTGTGTGTGTGTGTGTGTGTGTGTGTGTGTGTGTGTGTGTGTGTGTGTGTGTGTGTAATGAATAGAAATCGCGGAGGGTGAACCGATCGGGATCAAATTTTGCATTTAGGTTCTTTGGAGGCCGGCGGAGGTTATAGGCTACTTTGCACCCGGGATTATTGATTGGTTTATCGATTATATCGATTTCATTGATTTTTCGTTATTTTTGCCCAAGGGTCGGTGGGGACATGTCTCCTGGGGTTCCTCAATACGCAGAATACGAATATGACAACCATTTTGCACGAAATATTGATTTATTGACTTTATCGATTTTTTCCCATTTTCGCTCGGGGCGGACAAAGACATGTCTTCTGGGGTTTCTCAATATGCAGAATACGAATGTGACAACCATTTTGCACAAAATATTGATTTATTGATTTTATCGATTTTTTCCCATTTTCGCTCTTGAGCGGACAAAGACATATCTTCTGGGGTTTCTCAATACGCTGAATACGAATATGACAACCATTTTGCACGAAATATTGATTTATTGATTTTATCGATTTCTCTCATTTTCGCTCGGGGACGGACAAGGACATTTCTACTGGGGTTTCTCAATAAGCTAAACACGAAAATGAGGACCATTTCGCATGAAATATCGATTTATCGATTTTATTGATTTTTGGCTCTTCCGCCCAATGAGGCGGTGAAGGCATCTCTCCTGGGGTTCCTCGATACGCTGAGTATGAATATGACAACTAATTTGTACGAATACATCGATTCAATGTCACAGAAATAGCTTTGCTAACTTTTCGCCCACAAGTCGATGGGAATGAGTCACCTGAGCTTCGTTAACATCCTGATCTCCACAATTATGGAGATTCCAATGAATTTATCGGTGATAGTAATTGGCCTCAGCAGTGTGATGTAGCCAAGGTAGTAAAAGACCCGAGCGAAGCCGGGTACTGCAGCTAGTATTTGTATAATTCAAATACCAACATGCATTCGAATATTTGCAGTATGTTGCCCAATTTTGTTGTGACTGAGGTATTTGAAGAGCTTAGTCGACAGAACTTTGAGCCAGGAGTAGATGTGGCAGTTTCTATAATGATTAATAATTTAACTCACAATCAGTTCTATGCTGCCTTTATTAAGCTTGGTATAACCTATATCCGCACGCAACCATGGACCTCACTCAAGTTACCGCTCCCATTATTTAGCTGGAGGCCAGCACCGCTGACTACCACGTATAATCTACGCGATAAGTTGATGGTGGTGTAAAGTGGGTCCTCCCACGGTTCTTTTGCGCACCGATAACCTTTTCGACTCAGACTGTGCCTTCTTCATTACAGCGAGGGTTAATGGGGTTGGCGAATTAGCGTACCTCAGCGTGCACAGCAGCGCTCGCTGGCGCTGAGATCCCTATCTTGCACTTCCATATTAGCGAATTATAGCTATGTTTGGTCTTTTTAATCATATTTTTGGTTAAAAAACTATTCACAAAAATTACCTTCTCATAAGATGATGGAAAGAATTTTGATTTTTCAGGAGTTAATTGCACAAGCATCGTTCGTCTTCACGAATGGAAATCCATATCTTGATTTCCCGCATCCTACCTTGTATAAAACTGTTATGATAGGAGGATTTGCTGTTTCCCGGAGTGCAAATGAGAAGCATACATTGTCCAAGGTGATTCCTCTCTATGCAAACCTAGGCCCGTACTAAAGTGTCATGGCGGGTGAGCTGAATTCCAAAACTCACGCCACGCTTTAGGCTATGCATGCCAGCTCACATCAAAGGCGTACGAGAGTGGGTGGATTAGTTTCTGAATGCCACAAGAAGCAGTGTTTTCCATTTATTTCTATGCCATTCTATATAGAAATCCTCCATATGAATTTAATATAAATATCAACTCGACCTGCCAAAGAGCCTGGTGTTTGGCAGGTCCTTCTAGTGAGCCAACTCTGATTATGTTAGAGATGAATACGAAGTTTGAGCGGTCAACAATTCTTTCCAAATAAAGAGGAAAATCTCGTATATACGAAATATCTCCGATGTACTAACTTTGAAGCCGTCGCCCACATTTCTCACCCTTAGCTTCCTAGCTTGGATAAGCGAGGATTGCTGCAGACAGGCAAACCGTTGGCCATGTGCAGGACATCGAAAAAAGGTACCACACCATAAAACGTGGATTAATTCCTTTATATAGATTTCGCAGACAGGCGGATGATTGAGGAGTCTTTCAGCATCGTCTGAGAGCGAACTGTTCATATTTACAGAATAAATTGATTCCAAAAAATCATTCTGAATGATGTGTGCCGCATTCGTTGAATTCCGGACAAAAGCACTTTCCAAAGTGGACCACAGGAAAAGTTTCAAATCGCTCCTTTGGGAACGAAAGGGTTTGAGCCCCGAAACTTCCACTGAAAATGTAGCTTAGGTTCAGCACTATAGTATGCCTGCAGAAATGTAGTAAATACACTGTCAGAAGCATTCCACTAACTATCAGAAAAAGGGTTACTACATAATAATGATGAATAGTTTTGGAAAGCGGAGGAATGCCAGTTCACTGGAATTACGCGGGTAAGGGGTAGAAAAAAAAGCGCGGCATTTCCGCAACGGTATGGTCGCACATTCGAATGCCAAAGCTAGCCACAAAATTGAAAACTAAAGATGAAATATCTCCCTCATCCATTGATTCTTTAGCACTTGCTTGCTACCGCCTCTGTCATTTTTCAGAGCCCAGAGCCTCTCTTTCCAGAAAGAAATCCTGTTCAAATGGCCAGCTATTGTTGGTCGTATGAAGTTGTTCTAAGGAATTCAAAGAAATCTTTGGCAGAGAAACAATTGGAAGCAGAAAAGAGATGAAACCAAGGGTGCTGAGCTTCGAAAGGATTGAGCTAAAAAATAACCCAAGAACTGGACTTGAGTTGTTTCATTTTCATTGTCATTCCTTTCAACCCGCCCTTGTATAGCATAGCGGATCATTGCCACCTACGTCACTGCTAGAGCGCGCATGTGGCAACAGATCATCGCCCTTCTGATGGCCCTCTCATGCTGTAAAAATAGAGGGAGAAGCTAGCGGACGCAGAATGAGACGGTCGGGGTAGCTAATTCTGCGTCCACTGGCTTCTCGCACTATTTTCACAGCATGGAACGGCGACCCTCTCCCAGAAGGGCGATGATCTCCTCCGTTGCCACATACGTGCTCTAGCAGTGACGTGGGTGGCAATGATCTGCTATCCTATACACAGTGGATCTGAGCTGGCATGTACTCATCGCCTAAAGCGTTGCGTGAGGACTTTGAAGTTCAACTCACCGCCGTGACACTTTACCAAGGGCCCTAGTTTACTCTAGAACAAGCAGTAATCACTGAAATGAAGGTCACAGCCTTCTAAAATGCTGGAAGTTTGTTGATATCTTTGTAATTAAGGAGTGGAATGCCCTCTTGAACGCTCGTAGACGTACGGTTTTGGTGTCATTCGGATCAGTTGCAAAGTCCGTAGATATGCCGGAGAACTTCAAGTAAGAGTAAATGTGAGATATGACTTTGCTGTTTTGTGAGGTCATTTATTACCTTATCAAACGTGGTGTATTGTTGACCTAATTGGGGCAGAAAGAAGAAGCACTGTTCAACTGCCACTGAATGACAACGAGTGAAAATTCATCTAAAGCTGTGTGCACTACTCGGGGTTGCTCTGAAAATTTGCACTGCACTGAGACCTGCACTGATCGGGAGGCCCATTCAACTCCAATTAAAGCTTTTGAAATACATGAATGAGAAGCTGTATCTTGGCGGTGCTTCCATTCGACGCACAGTGTGTGATTCAGAACATCTAGCCGATCAAACTTATTTTCTGGATAATTCTTTTGGTTTTGGTATGCATACTCCGTCTAGTCCGCTACTTCTATGCACTGCACATGACCCATGTGAGCCAAAATTTCAGGGAAATTTCTGATACTTTTGCAGTAGAGCCTGAGACTACAAAGTCATGTACTAAAGAGAAATTTCTTGCGCAACAGTTGCGCCACACAAATTTGATTCGCTATGCGTGTTGGCAAACAAATAGCATATGAAAGATGTGTATGCGTGCCAGTTTCAAGCTTGCACACACTTCCACATAATGGGCCTGATATGAGCGAGGCTGATATAATGAGGCCTTTCTCCTTCCGTCTCACTTTTGAGATTGAGGTAGTAGCAGATTCTGGATCTCCTCGACACGCTGATCCCAGCGGTATACATAAATTGTCTCCAAATGGTCTCTAAATCCGTATTTCGAGAAGGGGTTTGTAAGCTAGATCACTGTGTGAAGCCGTTGATCTCAGCGACTGCACACACCAAGACTCGTGGGTGGCGGTCAAGACGTACGCCGCGACGCGACCGCGCAGCACGCGTACTGTTTTCAAGTTCAGGTTGTTTCTTCAAATCCGACGCACTAAATGACATCGGTGGCCACCTTCTCACAGTTTGCGGGCTCCGAAAACACTCATCTGTCCCACTAAAACTTAGAAAAGTTGTCCATATCCACGCAGAACTGCTCGTACTCTAAAAGGCTGCAGCCGCGATGCGCACATGAATCGACCAATCACAGACCAGCAGCGTACCTCTTGTCACGCAGCCAAGACTCGTTAGCCAACGCTGCAGCGGTGGCGTAGAGCCAGCAAGGCTAGGAGCGATCTGCCTCCCGGCTCCAAGCACCCCATCAAGAACGGGGTTTTCATCACCTCTATCACTGCTGACTTACATTCCTGGAATCAGCGTGGCTAGGAATCGCGAATCT
Source organism: Ancylostoma caninum (assembly GCA_037903475.1). Taxonomy (NCBI): domain Eukaryota; kingdom Metazoa; phylum Nematoda; class Chromadorea; order Rhabditida; family Ancylostomatidae; genus Ancylostoma; species Ancylostoma caninum. The sequence goes on along the minus strand of JBAJFG010000206.1, from coordinate 161,370 downwards.
TTTTGACATCATCAACATGAAAAACGAGGTAACCCCCTCCTCTAAACTGCTAGGTATTCCGGTGTTTTGCGATTGAGAAAATCGTATCTCTAGGAATGTTGCTCACATAAATAGCCTAGTCGGTCCTTGAATGCTAATTCGAAATTCCTAATTTTTTTGCTAGATGCACGTTTCACTAAAAATACACTGCATTGAAAGAAGAGATGTTTTCATTTTGACCTAAAAATAACCCAGCACATGGGTTTGTGTTAGCTGGCAAATCGCCGCTTCGCGAGAGCATGTGAGGCTGCTGCGTTCGTGATTGCGACTTGAGTTTTGCCATAGATAAGTCACTTATCTTTGTGCTCGCCTAACATTTGTGACGCAGTGTTAATGCGAGTCACTGTTCAACATGGAGCAGAAAGTTTCAACGGTTGCTGCCTCTGAGGAACATATCACATAGCACACTTCACGTATACCACTCAAATCAGCACTCGATTTCACCAAGAATATGTTGGTGTCCCAGAATCTAAACAAGTAGATCCTGCTCCTGAATGACGTTGATGTTTTCAGGCGAACTTTACTTGACGTATTTGCCAGCATGCCCGAAGTCACTTTCATATGGAAATATGAAGACCCATCTTCTAAATTTGCTGAATCACTTCCCAATGTTTACCTCAGTGCTTGGGTGCCACAAATTCTACTTCTCGGTCAGTTTTGACTCTTACGATGTACTACCTTCCAGTTCAAATATTGGAGTAAATTACAGAAGACGAACGCCTGTCAGCGTTCCTGACCCATGGTGGAATGGGCAGCAGTAATGAGTTGGCAATGATGGGCAAACCGGCTATTGTGGTCAGTTTTATAACAACAATTGAAAATAGTATTAACAAGGCAGACTTCTCTTGCAAATTTGACAAATCCTGCTTCTAGGAAAATTAACGAACATAAATTTTCGCTCCTCCTGATTAGGTGCTGGCGATACATGGATTCCCTTTATTGCAGATCCCTATATTCGGTGATCAAATGCGGAACTCCCACATGCTGGCAAGGCATGGTGGAGCTCTGGTGCTGGAGAAGTCCGACCTGAGTAATTTCAAGAAATTAAAGTCAGCATTTGAAGAACTTCTTAACAATCCAAGGTTTGTTATCGCATTTATTTGTCGTGACACAAGTGCACAAGAGGCCGTGACGGTTTTTTCTATCAGATTGTTGCGAAATTAATTGCCGTTTCGGAATGTGCACAGATGCAACTTTTCTCTTCTGCCGAATTTGAGCAATTTTCGCGCAACCTATACATGGATCTGGTAGGGCTTTCTCTCCTCTTTCGAATTCTTCTTGAATATTCTGGCTAGCTCTTTCCTGTGGGTCTTTATAAAGTCGCGAACAAATCATGAGCCGACACGATTCTCGGGTGATTATGGTTAATGACTTCAAACTCGACCATTCTTGGTCGGAGGTATGCGCTATTCTTGCTTTTGTTTTGGCTTGGAATTGCCTTCCCAATGGGCAGTGAGCTTTGGATCGCGTATTTTTCTTCCGTCGATTTTAATCCCCAAGGCAACCATGGTCGTGATCACAGGTTGTTTCCCTGACGGCCAAGCATTGCGAACAGCCGTGGAACCTAAACCGGATCATACCAGCCGGACGATGAGAGCAGGGGTGATTGTTCACCATACTACGGTTTGAAAACATTTGAGTTCAATCGACAGGGTAAAAAAGCTGAGGAAGTGAACACCCCACGATCTGACTGACGACCAATATCTCACCCTCTGTGACACCTTTTCTAACTAATTTTTTCGCCCAAAAACTACCCTTTTCTTGACCGTGTAATAACAAAGATGAAACTTGGTTCTTGTACGATAAAAGAAAGCGTGAATTTGTATCGGTAGACACGTCCACCCATCTCCAAGTTTTCCTAGATCAAGTCTTCACACTATGGGACGTTGTATAAGGAATCTGGTGGTGCTGTAAGAGTATGACCCACTGTAACCTTCTCCGACTTAGTCAATCATTGACAGCAGAGCCCTATCATTGAAATTTGGAGTTGAATCCTTTATAGATGTGGTCGGCAGTGGTGGACAGAAGCCGGTTTTCCCCTGCTTCAGCGTAACGTGCCGGTTTTCCCCTGCTTCAGCGTAACGTATCTTCCGAGGCACTAATGGGCTGATAATCCGTCTGTGAATTGGTTGTCGTTAGTGTTGATTTCTCCATCTGGTTCAAGGTTTTGAGCGTAATATTGAGTTGTTGCGAAATTAATTGCCGAAATAGACACACCAATTCAAAGTGTTGTAACTCGGCTCGAACACAGCTTTTTTCCATCAATTTAGCAACCGTTCAATTTGGTAGATCCTCTCCGACTACTGCATAGCTCTACAGCAGAAACTGAGATCATAAGGATTTGCAAACTTTTGGAAGGCGATTTCAGCATGCTCCACATCAGCAATCTGCTGCTGTCGCAGGATTCCATCTGGAGCCCGGAAAAAGGGCAATAGGCTAATGGTCTGAGGCGTAAGTTCAATGAGTAAGAGCCCTGATGTCTTGCTGCATCAGTTTTGCCGGGTGAATTTTGGAATGTGAGACTTAACGTTCAAAGTTCGATATAACAGTGGGAGTGCACCGAGGATCAGCCCATTCCTTTTCGTTGTGACACTTGACACAATGGAAAAACATTCTGGAAGGCCCGCAATGCACACTGCTCTATGCGGGTGGGTGTCGCCCTAATCGCGGATTTGAGAGCAGAGCCCTCGCTCAGCATCCGGAAGTCCAGCACTTGCAGACGCAGTTCTGAAGTTGACTCTGGAGAAAACAGAGTTCACGAGCAGTATACACGAAAACGACGTCGTTCTAGACGCGAGCGGTGCAGCTTTTACCCAAGCAGAGAAAATACTGTATTTGGTGGGAGTCTTGAGGGCTGATGGAACTGGAATTTTCTGCGATCGAAGATGCTCGAGGGTGTTGAAAGGGAAGATTTATTGCGCAGTTGTGAGGCCGACAATGATATACGGCGGTGAGTGTTGGCCGGTGTCAAAAACGCACAGACCAATGTTGAACGCGGCTAAGATGCGTATGCTTAGAAAGGCATGTGAACTTATGCGACGTGATAAGGTGCGGAATGAGAACAGAAGAGCATTGACGCAGACGACACCCACACTCCTTAAGGAATACAGTGGTTTTGGTCGTCGCTGTCGACGACTCGCCGTCGTCGATTCCGATCATTTTTGCATTTTAGGTAGACAGGTTTAGGTTTTGCATTTTAAAGTTGTTTTCAATGTTCTCAAACCCCTTCATTTGTATTTGTGGATTTATCTATTAGTTTCTTATTTGTTTGATTTGTGGTTCTGTAGTGGTATTGAATGTGGCTACTGCTTTCATGTTTTTCTTTGCTTGCTTTATTTTTTCTCGCATTTTCATTGTTTTTTTTTCGTTTCATAATTTTCATTTCAGATAAGATGCACAATCGGCGGCAGAACAATCGGCTGGGGTGAAAGACAGAACCAGGAAAATGAGTAAAAGGAAGTTCTGAGTCCAAGAAATTGTGGTTTTAGTAGAGCTGTTTTTAGAGCTCTTTTTTCTTCGCGTTCTGCGCTTGACTTTTCCTTTTCTGCTTGATAAAGTCCTACTGATGGGAGAGTCCCTTATGGTCGTTCTGCATTGTATCTTCTAGGGTTAAGAGGCGAAACATCGTCGTGAGCACTCCCGGCCAAAACCTGAAAAGAAACCTCACACCTGCACAAAAAGGCGTGTTTTGCCTCTTAGACCTAGAAAAATAGCAAAACATACATGAAAACCCTCCCCAAGGCTCATCAGTAGTTCATGGAGAGTCTATCGAACAAAATGCGAGTTAATTCAAGCGTAGAACACGAAAAAAGTGGAACATATTGGGTCAAAACTCAAACGGAGCTACAAAAACGAATAATAAAATCACAGTTCTATAAGCTCAGAACTTCAACAGGGAACAGCTGTTTCATTCGTCTTTTTTTCAGATGTTTTCCACTCCAGCCGGTTGCTCCGTTGCAGATTGTGGGTCCTACCTGGAATGAAAATCACGAAATCAGCGAAACTGCTAAGAGGAAAAAAAGGAAAAGATGAAAGAGCAGATTTCACAACTTAATACCAGTACGGAACCACAAGTCAAACATTCAACAAGGAAATAAATACATGCACAAATACGAAACAAGAGTACAAAAACATTGGGTACAGTTAAAAATGTAAAACCTACTTTGTAGCCGCGGTCGTCGCCATTGTGGTCGGTCGGGATTGACGACGGAGTGTTAACGACGTGGCAACGGTCGGTCGCTGTTGTCAGCGACAACGGCGACGGCGGCGATCGACGCCACCGATGCCTTGCCCACGATCAATATGCACAATGACCAGTTTCGCTGCGGCGCAACAACCGAAACCCCTCGACGAGTATAGCGGCAGTCCCCTCGAGGAGTATAGCGGCAGCCTAGAACTGCGTGCATAGCGGTTGCGATAGTTTGGTCATATCGAGAGAAGATCGCCGCTACTCTACCCTGTCTTGAAGATAGAAGTCTGCAAGCGTTCCAAATGCGCATCGAAGAAACGCTGGAAGGGCGCTGTATGAAAGGATATGAAAGAGGTTAGACACAACAAGGATGACGCTCAGGATCGCCATCTATGGCGCAGGAATACCAAAATGGCTGACTCCTCGAATGTGCAGGACAGACGCTTATCAGAAGCAGAAACATTGCTTCCCCATTTTATTTCCTCAATTTTTTTTTGTTGGATATTTATTCACATGCGTGACTAGGCCGAAACGTGGAAAATTTCTTGTAGTCATTTTTTAAGCAGAAGATGGTGAAGTGGCTGCTCCAAGAGGCCCAACTGATGTGTTTAGAGATCTGCTGCATCTGTACGGTAGGAGTTTACAACCTCCAGTCAGATCAGTATCTTCATTTCGCCACAAAGGCAACATCACCTTTCATATAATACATGGGTAATCCTATCTCGATCCGAACTACGTTGCTGTCCTTTGCTGAGTCGCAGCAATTCTTCGCACGTACTTTTGTAGTAAACCCTCCACTCAATCACAATTGAATCCAAAAAAGCGCTGTATCTCTGGTGCAGCATCGAAGAATTTGTAGAATTCGTTTCATGGCGATTTGTTGTACAATTTCATAGCTTCAGTAAGCTGTTCATGTTTCATGTTTTTTTGAAAATCGAAAACTGAAGTTCGCCAAACAGTTCATCCACCTATGAAAAATGAATTGTTGTTTGAAGTACTCCAAATAATTGAGCACTGGTCTCCTATAACACTTCGATAAAGATGAAAAAGGTGGCATGCCGTCATAGTTTTACACGCTAAAAATGAATGTGCTTTTGAGCTTACGTATAGCAATAACAGATACTAACTGATACAGAAGTTAGAACTGCAATAGAGCAGTACCTTCACTAATTTCTGCAGAAGAAATCCATCATAAGGAATGCCTGAGCGTCGAATTGTCGGAACTGATCTGAAATAAATACTTTTTTCCTGAGTACATTTATACCATAAAGGCACCGTAAGCCATACATATAATGTGATTTTGTAATGTAAACCAATGTTAATTTTTCTAATGCCAACTTTCCGAAAAAAATGGAAGACATGTTGTTCAGTCCCGAGCTATTTCAGCTACGCTAGAAATGCTGTACGTCTATCACAGATGCTTCGCAGTCAACCAATTTCTCCACAGGAGCTAGTGCTCAGACATGCCGAATTCGCTGCCAGGTTCGTTCCATAGTTGGGTAGTAGCAGGCAGTTTTGAATTTCAGTTTTCTCTCATAATCTTTTATTCCAATGTGTATTCGCTAACTTTAGCTAATTGCTTTTTATTCAGATTCGGAAAGCTGGCAAATCTCGATCCGTACGGAAGACATCTTTCCGTTGTTCAATATTATTTACTTGATGTAGTAGCCATTCTTGTCGCTACGCTGTTGCTGATCGTATTCATAGTTATAATTCTTGTCAGAAAATGTTTCTATTGTCGCAATCTAAAACTAAAACTGGAATGATGAATTGAACCAGTGGCTGGGCATGTGTTTTTTTTTACCTAATCTGCGCTCTTTACTTGATCATCACAATTTGGAGGTCTTCAAACATTAAATATAGTGTTTCTTCCGTTATAATAAAAAGAAAATCAGTAGCGGACTAGAAAAGAGACATAGTAGGAGGAGCATATTGCGAGATGAAATAGATTTCATGTTCAAAAAACGTTGAGCTGAGCAATGATGATACCAACACCTGCATCAAGGGCGAGATGTCCTCATTCACGAAAGGAGGCATAGGAGCCAACACCAGGAGTTCTGGGTGTAATGGTCAACTTCACTCGATTGGTGCACTGTGCACCATACTTACACTGTCTAAGCACATTAATAAAACGAAGGAATAATGAAGCAAGAGCTACGCGCCTGGTGGATCACCATCAGCGCAAAAGTGCTTGGCTCACGCAGTAATATAACTTCATCATAGCATAAAACTAGAGCAAGGCCACATAAGCATTAGGAACCATGTGTCTTGAGAGCAAGCGAGACAAACAAAAATTAGCGCAAGGAAAGCTGAATAGGTTATTCAAGCTGAATAGGTTATACAGGAATATTAAATAATAGGTTAACTGCAAAGTATCTCACCGTTTTTGGATATTTTTTCAACCCATTTTTCTTTTAAAATACAGCTGACGTCTAATAATTTTGTGAACCACCATTATCTACAAAATATTGCCACTTATTAGGTAACTTGTGGATGCCACTTGTGAAATCTAAAATTTTGACGCGAAAAAATTGCCGAGATACTTCAAGTTTCGGATTGTCGAATAATGTGTTGTGCAAGTGATTAGATAGGAACAGGAACAGATCCCGTTGTCGCGAATTCTGATGAATACGCTGGGTGGGCCAGATCATGCGATAGTAAAATTTAGATATTTTTCTAGGTCTCCCTCGCAATGTGTGTACAAGCGTTGTCGTTGAGGGAGAAAACCTTTTCCACAAAGAAGCTGTAGCATCGTAATCCATTTGCCTACAGTAAACTTCGACGGTAACAGTAAAATTCGTTGGCAGCAGCGCTGAAAATAGAACATCATAAAGTATAGAAAAATAGAAAAGCTCTGAAAATCGGATTTCATTCTATATTTCCCCGATAAAATGAGAGGTTCTCAGTTTTCTTTCAAGTTTCCTCTTCTCAGTATTTCCTTCATCTTTTCAAATGTGGTCGCTTCCATGAGCCGCTGAAGTACCGCAGGGCTCATTACTGTATAGCGAGGTCCAGCGATCCATCGAGCGATACCGATAACAGGCTGCCAGAGATGTGGATTAGAAAATATGAGGGAAACGAATTATAATGGATTTATTGAGAATGAACCGATATTCTCTGGTTAGGTGGAGTGAAAACGTGTACACTAGATGCAATGGGAAAAGCGAAAACCTCAAAGGAAATTCATAAAACTGCAAACTCGTCGAAATCGCTTCTCCATCCACGAAATTATGCGACTGTTACAGTTGCACAGGTCCAAAAGACAAATGACAAGTTTTGCCTCTGTGGATCGTTTCCTTCAGAAAATCCCTTTTGGCTCTGATGAGACCGATTTTTCGGTGACGAAAAAACAACAAGATTCTCTCGCAATCGCATAACGGGCGATTAGAAGCAAATCGCAGCCATGTTGTTGTTGTCGTGGTAGTCGGAAAGACCTCGCAGATCGCTTAGCATTTAAAACAACTAAAACTATAAAAATCGTCCCTGTAATTGATGAAACTACTATCCTTGTTCGTAGAAAATCCTGAAATAATCATATGAGGTGCCGTTCTTGTCCAAATCACCTTCTGGGTTCGAAAAACTTTTAGTGCAATGTAACAAATTCTTCACAAAAAATGAGGAACTAGCGCGGTACATTTTCAAAAAAGTACCTGAGCATACAATTGGGAAACACTGGATACAGCGAGTCCTCTTGATTGTATCCTTAGATAATATTGCCACTTGAATCTTCAAATTTTAAGCATACTACCGGATTGATTGGATCATCCTGATTCCAAATATCTCTCCATTCATCATTTCAAAAATGGTTGAAAATGAAGAGAGTTATGGCGATGCGAGGAAAAAAAAGCGAAATTGCAAGAAGATTGCGGTTCCGTCAAGCGACACTGCTGGAATTGCAATGGAAATAGTGTGGGACCCGTCTTCTTACGGTTCCGTTCGATACGATGATCTCCAATGATAAAAGCGAGAATATCAGACAGTTTATTCAGGATTCCGTGGTGGTACTAGTATTTTTCGCTGAGCGGTACCAGCGTTCTTCGTATCGAGGCCGCAGAGTAGCTGTGATGCCAAGTCAGTCCTCTCACGCCGAACACACAAAGGGCGCGCTCCTTGCCCAGGTTCAGATCTTCATCATCTTGGAGCGGACGGTGCCCACATACGTACTTACGATACATAAACTCATTATTACACTTTACGAGGGCCGTTTGAAAAGTTTCCGGAATCACCAACAAAGAGATCTTCTTTTTCAAAAATTTCCGCGCAATTCTGTTCGAGAGTCCTTCACATGAATTGAATGTGAATATCAATTCGATCTGACAAAGTCTGCTTTTGACAAAGAAGATCAAGTCAGACAACTGTGACTGTCCTCAGTTACACAGAGATGCTGAATTTAGGTGGTCAATAATTTTTTCAACTGGAAGAGAAAACCGTGCGCTAACCTAACACCACTTGGATGTAGATTTTGGAGGATCATCACCTTCATTTTTCAGCCATAGTTTCTGGGTTGTGATAAGCAAGCGCAGCTGGGCACGAGCAAACAGTAGGCCCTGCGCAAAATGTTAGGAAAAGGTGACCACATCAGAAAAAAGTGAGTGAAACCGTTGACAATGTTTTGAAAGATAGAATACAAATACGTGCTAAATAAGGGAATAGAATACAGATGCGTGCTAAATAAGGGAGCCTAGCGCATCTTTAATGAGTCATTAATTTTTGTTTTGCCCAACGAACTAATTTTGAAAAAAAACCTTTTCAAAAATGAGTGTCGCATTTGCTCAATCCCAAACAAAAACGCAATTCAACTTGAAAATCAGAAAGTTCTTCTTCGGAGTCGGATGCCTGAATTGGATTTCGAATCGAAACTGTGATTCATGTTAAAGAGCAGATTAAGCGCTACACTGTGGTTACAAAGATGCAATGAAAACGATAGGTTAGACACGAAGAATGGATTCTGAAAAAAAGTGCCGTTCAGTGAGGTGGAATGTTGACGAAGACTGTTTTTGGGAGTTCCAACGAATTGATGGAAAAGCATTATGATTGAGTATTTGCCAGAATTTTTAGAAGCTTTAGATGTGGTAACGCGAGCGACACGAGTGAATTTGAGCAGGAAAAAAACTGTCTCTCCACATCAGCATGACCGCTCAGGCAAGTGTTATGGCTCATCAAAATATAATACTTGTAATAATGAAAGCCAAAATTCCACCTCATTCAACGATATTTCTGCATTGGCTTCCGCATACCTGTATCACTCTTGGAATTTTAACATCTTCCCATCAAGGGCACGATTCCGATCAAGAGACGAGTTAATCGTCGCTTTATCCGGTATTCTGAGTCCTTCAGAGAGAGTCATTCTACTGGGTTGGGGAATAAGTTCCTTCGGTTTTTTTCAACTTGTTTTTTCACAGTGATTTGAATCCTGCTTTACATGCCGTCATAGTCCATTTTGTAGCACCTGATTTGCTCTTTACAACCATTGCATCCTCATTTTTCAATTCTCGCTCTTCCTTGTTTTCTACAGCATGGATTGTGACCACCCAAGTCAACAAAGTTGAACCTCCCCGCAACCGACTATCGTTCGTCTTCAATCGTAGAACAAATGTGGCTCAATTGGCTAGCGATATCAACGACGCTTAGAGAGGAACCTTTACTTCTGAAAGGATGGTAAACCCACTTCAGACAGGGCAAATTTGGCTTTGAATTTGCTTCTTGTTCTGGACGCTCAGTTTGTGGGATATAAAGGCGATTATCCGCTAAGGTTGCTTTGGATGTAAGGAATAATCACTACTGTTGCTAACCTTGAACAATGTGTGAGTTTGGCTAACGCATTCTGTGCAAAACCCCAAAATGCTCGATAAGAGGTGATCGTCCACATTGGGTATGCTCGACTTCTCCGTCGAAATTTTACCAAAATGACTAGAAAGAAACTCGACTGTAGGTGTCTTTCACTACAGGTTTAGTGCAGTCATACACAGCTTATTTTATTCACATTCCTATTGATTTCACAAATTTTATCCCAAGGTTGCGGGCTATAAATTGAGTCGTCTCAAACAAACAATTTTTCGTAGACATGGAGCTGACAAGCTGCCTTGTCTCTGGCAGCATTAATAGAGGAGGACACGAGCTATGCAACCCATTTAGTGCGGTTTTCATTGTTCGTGGAAACTAGTGGTTTCTATGCTCATAAAAACCGAACGAACTTATTCCCCAACCCAATAGATGAAGAACGAAAAATCAAAAACGGACCGGACCACGTGCGTTGAGCTTTGAGGAGATCGATTTATCAAATGAAATATTGATTGCATCCGATTTGCTTTGTTTTCATTGTCATTCCGGAAACTTTTCAAACCGCCCTCGTATTATCAATACCAGTCTGGCCGACCGGCTGACGCTGGAGTCTCAGACTTTTTCTAATGCTCGCTTCGCTCACATTTCATGACCATGTAAGATTTCCATATGATGTCTCTTTCTTTTCTAATTTGTTTCCTAATTTAACCCTTCACCATTCAAAGGAGAATAACTTCATTCCTCACAAAAATTTTCTTTCTCTTGATAGGAATAGCCAAACATAGCTAAATATCACCGACTCAGCATGTAATGACCCCAGGAACTGGTTCATCTCTTTTGTCTACTGTGGTTGATCAGGTGATAAGAATGGTTCAAACATATAGAAGAGGATGATGCGGTGTCCCAAGATAGAAGTGGGTTGAGATAGAGGTGAGCATAACGCGGAAGGGTCATGATAGGGGCAGAAGCATATGGATATCAGACGATAATATACATTAACTGCGGTACTCTGGAATAAAGCTGGGGCGTACCCCGGAGGCGACGCGCTTTAACACTATAATCCGGGTGTTGCGAAAAGTAGGCAGGGACTATTGGCCGTCAAAGGCCATTCGAAAGAGCGGAAGTACTGCACGATCCGTCTAGCGTCAATCAACATCGGGACGTTGACAGGAAGGAGCCGTGAACTTGCCGTGACACTGAAGAAGTGGAAAGTCGACATCGCTTGCGTACAAGAAACTAAATGGAAAGGGGGCGAAGTCGCGCGATATTGGCGATGGGTAAAAGCTCATCTACCACGGCATGACATCTGGCCGCAATGGTGTTGGTGTCATTGTCAGTGAACGCTACCGAGACTTCGTCACCAGCGTTCAGCGCGTTTCCGACCGCCTGATGTTCATCGCGATCACAGAGGGAAGCAGCGTGCTGAGGATTGTCTCTGCATACGCACCACAATGCGGAGACATTCCTTAGGACGTTGCTCCCTACGGTAACCTCGGCACTGATGACACGAAGGAATGTTTCTACCGCAGTTTCGAAGCGCTGCTACAGGGATTAGATGAAAACGAAAACGTAATGATAGGTAAAGACTTCAATGGGCACGTCGGGTCCGCTAGAGTTTATGGTTATGAGAGGTGGCATGGAGGACAAGGTGATGGCACACGAAACGAGGAAGGAACGATGCTCGTTGACCACGCCGAAGCTGCAGATTTGGCTGTAGTGAATACGTTTTTCAAGAAGAAGAATGATCACCTCATCACATATCGTAGTGGAGGCCGCGAGACCCAAATCGACTACATCCTCATTCGTCGCAAAGAGCTGAAGAACGTCATTGATGCCAAAGTAATATATTGCACCGCAACACCATCTTCTTGTTATGGACCTGCACCTTCAACATCGAAACGACAGCAAGTTCCGTTGGAACGAATAAAGTGGTGGAAATTGACCGAACACAACAGTGAACTGGAGATTGTGGTGAAGACTGCATTCGAGACTGCCAGTGCTGTGGACGTAAACACGAAATGGTCAATACTGGAGCAGACAATTACAGAGGGAGCACGCAACCTCCTTGGTTCCACCAAGCCAGGGTATGAGGAAGGAAGGAAGGAGAAAAATAAGGACGCGTACAAGAAGTGGTTGAGAACGAGGTCAGACGACAACATGCGGGAGTATAGAGAGGCGAAGGCCGTAGCGAAGAAAGCAGTGGCAGCTGCAAAGGCGGCACGATATAGAGCACTGTACGAGGAGTTAGATACCACCGACGGTGAGAAGAAGATCTGCCGTATTGCTGAGGCAAGGCAACGCGCTACTGAAGATCTTGGACATGTAGTGCAGAACAAGGACAGTAACGGACATCTACTTCATCGCCTTCCTGACCTACTCAATCGGTGGCGCGACCACTATCATGCCATGTGCAACGAGGAATTCTATAATCCGCCGATGCCGACGGGCAATTTGGTGTCAGGACCAATGCCACCAATCAAAGTGGAAGAGGTTGCAGCTGCGTTAGCAAGAATGAAAAACGAAAGTCGCCGTCAAAGTCAGTCAATGTACCGACTGATTAGGTTGCTGTGTCATACAATGAAGATCTTCGAACGAATTCTGGATAGCCGACTCCGCGACATTGTTGAGGTTGCACCGAACCAGTGTGGGTTTGCCAAAAACTGCAGCACTACCGACGTTATTCACGCAGTCCGACTACTGACAGAAAAACATCGAGAGAAGAGGAAGACCGTGCACCTAGCCTTTCTCGGTCTCGAGAAGTCCTTCGACAGGGTTCCGCGTGAGCTGATTTGGCTCATGGGGTCCCGGAGGAATACGTCAGATGAAATCAGCTTCTTTTCGAGAATGCCACGGGCTCAGTCAGATATGCTGCAGGGACATCGCCGTCGCTTGAAAATGGTGCGGGAGTTCATCAAGGCTCTGCACTCTCTCCTCCCCTCCTGTTCATCCTCTGCATGGACACGATATCGGGCGATCTCCAGTCATCGGCACCATGGACACTCCGCTATGCAGACGATGTCATGGTTGCCGCGAGTACTCGGGAGGAACTCCAGCGAAAAGTGCAAGCTTGGAAATATCGTCTGGAGCAGTACGGAATGAGGCTCAACACCAATAAGACAGAGTACGGGGAATGTGGAGAGCGAACCCCAGGTACAATTCTTGTCGATGTCGATTCTTGTCGACCGAACTTCCGAAAGTCTTGACTTTTAAGTACCTTGGATCCCGTAACACAGCTGATGGTAGCACTCTAGTTGAAGCTGAGCATCGAGCAAACGCTGCATGGATTAAGTGGAGGCAGCTAACAGGAGTGATGTGCGACAGGAAGATCCCACTAAAATTTAAGTCAAAGATATACCGCACAGTGGTTGAAGTCAAAGATATACTGCACAGTGTTACGAACCTGGCGTTGTATGGGGCGGAATGCTGACCCACCACCTTGAAGCTCGAGCAAACCCTCCATGCAATGGAAATACGAATGTTCCGTTGGACCCATGGGCTCACGCGCCTTGACAGAATTCGGAACGATGATGTGCGCGCGATGTTCGGTGTAACACCAATCGTGGCGAAGGTGCGTGAGGCTCGGCTACGTTGGTACGGTCACGTGCTGAGGAGTGACAATAATTCAGTCGTAAATTCAGCTATGAATATCACCGTGGATGGACGTAGACCGAGAGGCAGACCGAAATCTCGATGACTAGATAGGATAAAGGAAGACGTGCGGATACAGAAGCTCTCAGATGGAGATGCTTTGGATAGAAGAAAATGGCGCAACCACACGAGAAACGCCGACGCTTGCTCTTGGGAACATGGCTAGGAAGAAGAAGAAGAAGCTGCGGTACTCTGGAATTTGGCTGTTATGTGTTGTTAGAAGCTAGCAATGCGATCGAAGTCTATCATTTAGCACCGTAGGCGCCCCATTACCATGATGGACCCGTCTTCCGGGAGTTTGCCACATTTTGGGAGCAACATTATCGCACTGTTGAACCCATCTCCATTTGGTTTCCCACTTTTGGACGCCGGCTTGTTATGAATATTGTTTGTAACCAACTATGTGATTAATCAAACATGCTCTATATTTCCCGAATTTCTTCCATTGCCTCAAGATTTGCAAAGGGTGCCCGTGCACCCTTCGTAAATCTCAAAGACAATGGAGGAACCGATGGAGGACAGGTGTGCTGGCGCCGATACCATTGAAAACGCCTGTACATATATTTGTCCCCGGTGGAAGGAGATGCGCCAAGACCGCGGAAAACGCTTAGGTACCGATCCATCGATGAAGGAGAGGTGCACTGGCGCCCACTATTGTGGGAAACCTCATGAAAACATGACATGGTCCGCCGATGAAGAATGGTCTCCTCTGACTCAATAGTGAATAGAACGCCAGGACACGGGTTCATCAGAGCTCAATAGAGTGGAAGCACCCACATACGGACCTTCGATGGCAAGATTTAGCACATCCCTTAGATGGCTGCCCCACCCCACTTTCTAGCGCCCCGTAGAGGTGCTACTTATGCGAATCAATCAGTTAAAAGTTTAAGCCCTATGGAATTGGCTGAAGTGATTGAAATGGAGAATTGAAAATGCCTCAAACTTCGAGGTATGTTTATGTTTATTTACCTTAAGATTTGTAAATCACTGCTGCCCAATGGTCCTGACGCGCTCAGGACAGCACGTCAATGAGTTTTTGGCGCCATTCATCTTTCACGCACTGAAGATCGTAGGAAAAAAGTTTTCCGACTGGAGCCTGTCATACGCGGATTATATGAGGTGCTGAATACGAATGTCACATCGATTTTGTACCGCTACGTCATTTTTTGTAGGGTTACGGTAGCTGTACTGTAGAGCGCGGCAGCACACTTACCGTAATCCTACAAAATGGCATTACGGTGCAAAACGGTTAGGATATTCGTGTTCAGCGCTTCAAATAACCTCCTATGCATGGTTTCAGTCAAAATTTTTTTTGAAGAGTTTAGGCCCATGAAGGTTGAATAGTGCCAGTTGTCCTATTGTACTGTCATAAGAGTCCTGGTTTGGATTCATGGAACTTTGATTACGTACCCAGCGGTGGTTGCCGTGATTAGCTGTCCAATAGGCTATCGAACGTCTTTTTGAGTTTGTGAGTCCTAGCTGCAAGCATGGCGGCCGTGGCGAGGTGGCCGAGTGGGTAACGCATCGGAAGTAGTTCCTGCAGTAGCTCTAGCAGTGTTGCACTTTTCTGATGTGTTCCAATCATCATAAATACTTGAAACAAGTTTAAAAGCTTTTATCTCTCTAGAATATTTAAAAATGCAAGGAGAGCTGCGCGAGCAGGATCTAAACCCCCTACCCCTTGCTCGATAGTCGGATGCGTTATCCATTCGGCCACCTCGCCACTGCTGGAATGCTTGGCTCATCAACCAATAACCAAACGAAACCAGGTTATTTGAGTATGCGTCTTTGAACACTCCATAGTCCAAGGAAGGCTAATCACGATAACTACTTTGGTTTGAGTGGTCAAAATTCCATGAAACCCAGCTCTACATGGAGTCCCTATGGCAGTGCAGTATACAAATATTTGACGCGCTCTTCCGATTGCATCAGGACCATTGGGCAAAAATGATGTACTAGCATTGACATCATCTTAGACAATGCCTCTGTAGATGGATGTTTTATTTGGTTCCCTGGGGTTAGCCTCGTGCACTTCCCTTGTAAGTGGTTTAGGTGGAAGGGTTTTGATAACCCTGTAAAAGTATGAGTATGACCAATACGCAGAGCTTTGGAATGTGGGTTTTTAAATCTCTTAGAAACAATTTAGAACACAAACGTCAAGGGTGGGTCGCCAAAATTCTCATAAACACTCAGAAACACAAACACTGAAGTTCTTCAATCTTTGAAATAACTCTCTTGCGACTCGGACTTCATTGCTGGGAGCAAGACTCCACACTGAGGAGAACATGGGATTCATATGAACGAGGAATGATTTTAGTTTCGTGAATATTCCAGTGAATCTAAGAGAAACCGGAGCAAGTTTTTTTGTTACATTGTTGGTATTGTTTTTCTTTCTCTAGAGTGTTTCGAAGACAAAGTCTTACCCTCAAACTAAATTGCATTTCCTGAGAGTAACGCCATTAGTTTCATATGAGAGAATTTCCTCTCTATAGAAGTGCTTAATGCAACACATCACCGTTTGTTCGTTAGTTTCAAGCCTCGTCCAAGCTGGGATATTCGTTAGAGATAGTTCTGGAGAACAGTGCACACCTTTTTGCATCGGCAAACACCATGAATTATATCTCCATCTCGTCTGTAATGACCTGTATTTTGACATGACGAGATGTTTTGAAGAGCGAAGGAGGAGTGAAAGTGTAAATTAAAGGGTGCGCCAATGTTACGGGCACGAGGAAAATTTCACATTGTAAAGGAAGAAGCTAAAGTTTCTACGAGACCTATAAGGGTAATGTTAACTACTCCTACAATAACAATAATGTACATTTTAATTCGAATGTTACTCTCCTCCTGCACAAATAATCAACGAGTAAAGTTTTCGCACTAGATGAACGGTTTCGCATTGCCTTTTTTACTGATTTTTTTTTTGTAAAGGCGCAAACTCAGTGTGCCACTGCTAAGGTATAGGAAGTGGTAACATAATTCCACACCTATGCAGTTTGCACTGCTATCAAAGGAGACTGATCTTTGATCTCTTGACCGAAGCGTTTCCTCACATCACCAATTTTGAATTGCTATTACTGTTCCAGAACTCAAAATCTTCGATTTCTTGACAAAGTGCCCCTCAGGCACACATTAAGTGCCCTGTGTCCCTGAGTGTCGGAAGAGCTGAAATTCAAACACTGTTCCTGATACAGATGACTTCCGACTTTAACTGAATAACTACTGCATTGGCCGCTCTTCGCAGCGTTCCATTGTATCTTGAACAGTTTTTTGTGCGGGATAGCGCTTTCACAATGGGCGTCATAGACCTTCAGTCCCGATGCAGTTGCATAATGACAGTGCTCATGACACTGGAAGCAACCATCACGAGTTGAATACAACTTGGGAATAAAAGTTGAAGAAATAGTGGGAGAACGAGAGAAGAAGTCGAAAAAAGTCAAGGAATCTCGCAGAAATGGGGTGCACGGGTAATTTTCGGCCGCCCTGTACAGCTTAAGGAACAGACTCGTGTCATTTTGCTTCATGAGTTCAAACTTGGATGGAAGGCTGTGCAGGTTTATGAAAATATCCTGATAGCATGATATCAGATGTGACTTCAGTTCGCACTACTCAACTCTAGCTCCGAAAATTCCGATACGGAGACAAGGACCTCAAAGATAAACCAGATCGAAGTCGAATCCGTGAGATTGACGACGCCTGATTTCATTTCTGAACTCGGATCAACTGAGGATCCACTGGAGAATCCAGTGGGTGCCCCATGGAATGAGCGCTGAATAGAGGACCAAGCGCTGTCAGACCTTAGCGGGAAGCAAAAACAAGCATTTCCTTAACTAGGCCGTGATCTGCGATGAGAATTGGGTTTTATACAATAAATGCAGACATTTCTCGCAGAGTTGAACAAACACGAGCATTTGGAACATTTTCAGAAGCAGTAACTGCAAGAAAGGGACTGTTCTACGGAGTTCCACCATGAGAAACTGCCAGGTCATCATTGGAAGAATGGGTAGAAATGAGTACTCTAAGCCTTCTTTGGCCCTGTCGATGCATATGTCATTGGACAGCATGACTTTCTTCTCGTTCAAGGGACCTCCACAAGTTACATTCTGGTAAAGTACACCGTATGCGTCTCATCGCATTGAGTGGTGTTCAATAAGAATGATTTGTATGTGTCTGAAGCGTGCACACCTCGGACAGAGTGCGTTGTAGACTTTTGAATAAGACATGTTCGTCCTGTTGTTAGAACGGCCAATGCAGTAGTTATTCAGTTATAAGTCGGAAGTCATCTGTATCAAATACAGTGTTTGAATTCTAGCTCTTCCGACACTTAGGCACACAGAGCCATCAATGTCTGCCTAAGGGGCACTTCGTCAAGAAGTCGAAGATTTTGAGCTCTGGAACAGTAATAGCATTTCACCATTTGTGACGCGAGGAAACGCTTCAGTCTAGAGATCAAACATCAGTCTCCTTTGATAGCAGTGCAAACTGCATAGGTGTGGAATTATGTTATCACTTCCTATAACTTACATAGCAGTGGCACACTAAGTTTTCAGGTACTTTAGCACCTCATGGATGCGACTACATTTGAAAAGGTGAAGGAAATATTGAGAAAAGGAAACTTGATAGAAGTCTAAGGAAATTTTGTTTGTTTCATCAAAGAAATCTGAAACTGTGTACTGTGAAGAACTGTGCTCTATTTTCGTACTGTGAAAAAGCTCGCATTCGTAAAATCCATCGATCGAGCGATACCGAGGCCTCGAAAATAGCCTGCCAGGGATGTGGCTACAGCTCAGGAGGAAATATGAAGGAAATACATTGTAATGGATTTGTTGTCAATGAAAATGTTATTCTCTAGATGGTTGGTAGAAACTTGCGCAGGATCCACTGGGAAAAGTGAAAACTTTCAAAGAAATTCAAAAAACCGAGATTTTGCCTAACTCTCATGTTCAGCCGCAAAATTGTGCGGTTGCTAGCGTTACAGGGTCCTAAAAATCACACTAAGTGACGAGTTGTGCGTCTAAGATTATTTCCCTTGTAAAATCATTTTTCGGGAATGAGAAAGTAAAATTTTGTCTAAATCGCATCCATGCGCGATTAGAAGCGCAATCGCAGTCATCAGGTTTTCGCGATAGCCCTGATTAATTTTCGAGGACTTCACGAATCTTGTTGTCTTCAGAAAGTTCAAAATGTGAAAATAATGGTTGAAATCGACGAAATTCGAATTCAAGTTCTTAGGAAATCCTACGATAGTCGTATGACGTACCATTTTTCTTCTAATCACTTTCTAAGTTCGAAAAATGTGCGGTGTAACAACTTCTTCACAAAAATGAGGAAGTAGCGGGGTCCGTTTTCAGAAAAATACCTGAGGATACAGTTAGGAGAGACTCGTTGCAGCGAGTCTCTCTTAATTGTATCCTTAGGTGATTTTGCTAGAAGATGACCAAAAGTTTCAAAATTTTTGAATTTCGGGCATGCTATCTGATAGACAAGGTCATCCTGATTCCGAATATCTGCTCTATTTTGAAAATGGTTGAGATTGAAGGAAGTTATGGAGAAACGACGAAAAAAACGCGAAATCGCAGACATCGCGCAGTTTCATCAAGCGACACCGTTGGTATTGTAGCAGTGGCACACTAAGTTTTCACCTTTACGAAAAAAATCTGTAGAAAAGGCAATGCGAAACCGTTCATCTTCTGCGAAGGCTTTGCTCGTTGAGTGTTTGTACAGGAGGTTGATCTGTCCCTTTTCCTACCCTTCTGAGACAGAATAAGTGGTCCTTCTCCTATTAAAATTGTTCTAGTTTGTCTTAGCATCAATGGGAAAGGGGAAACCCGTCTTTCACTTCAGATTCCAAGTGTTCTTTCACGTCAGTTTATCGATTTGACATTTCTTTTTTCATGCACTTTGCTGACAGTGACTACACAATAGAACCAGTCGCGGCGGTAATTCATGCTCATTTAACCGCTCGGTAGAGTGAAAGAAAGGCATGACTCTGATTCTCTACTGGTATGCAATCTCGACCAGTTTTCTGGTGCAACTTAAACAGAATGTAGACTGAATGAGTAACCTGGAGTAAAAACTGTCCGCTCTCAAGGCAATAAATGACATGTTGTACCAGCGGTATAGTTGCGTCTTGAACACAGTACATAGACATCGGCAAAACTTCCATGTTTCCCCTTTTTCTCGTGGCACCGAGCAACAACTCGTCAAAAAACGTCCGTAGTAAATTCGTAACGTTGTGGTTTGTGATCAGGGACTCGACGTAAGCGGTGCTACTTTGCGCTATCGGGACTGTTTGACACCGACTGAAAACGATCACATCCCGGTCAGTGATGTTTCCGTCACAAATCACATTTATGTGAATAGAGTATAAGTGAGTATCGCGCCCTCACGGCGAACCGGAATACTCTGCTGATACGTCGTTTGGTGATTCCAGACTGCCATTGTTCAGTGACATCATTTTGCTCAGTGTGAACCCCACCAGTTTTTTTTACGCACAAAGAAGTTCTTGTATTTGAAAAACAAGACATTGTGCTTGCATGACGACGTTGTGCTATGTCCCCGACTCATCTGCGATTAATATTGAGATCATTTATTCCTTACCTGGTGCAACATTTGCAATATCGCCCTCACCTCCTTCAATTTTCGTTTACCTCGAGCTCCTACCTGTAACAGATGCCACGCTTAATGAGCTATTTCTTTGTTGCACGCAATCAAAATTGTATAATTTTTTGACTTTCCTCCGATGAGTTCAAAGCTTTACTGCTTTATTTATTCATTTATTTATTTAGTTTTGCTCGCACATTCATTCATTCATTCATCCATTAATTAATTAATTAATTAATTCATTCATTCATCTGTCCATCCATTCATTCAATCACATTCATTCATTCATTCAATCACATTCATTCATTCATTCACATATTAATTAAATGATCAAGCATTTCATATGAGCACCGAAATTTTCTCTACGCTCGAAAGAATTTAGGGAAGAGGTGGTTCCACCTCATGCCTTTGTATCGACTGTCTCAAAAACGACGGTAACCTGATTCTCTGATTATGGCACTATTTCTTGCGTTCTCTCCCTACCAAATATCTTCACAACTATGCTCATTGATGAAACACACCATATATCCAGATCTGTGGATGCATCTGCTCTGGTTGTTCTTTGCGGTCCAATATTGTGCCGTCAGCTCGTACAAGTTCCTCGTTTACTCACCGTTCCTTGGTCACAGCCATGTGAAATTTCTTGGACAAATAGCGGACGTACTCACCAGTGGAGGTCATGAAGTGGTGAGATCTTGACCCATAGTCAAGTGTCATGGCGGTGAGGGAAACTCCAAAGTGCGAAGCTATTTTAGAAAGTTTATTTCAGTCGCTGTTTAATTAGGGGCATTATGGAAACCGCCTCAAGGATATCACCGACAATATGTACGATTTAGAGATGAAATGAGTGTCGCACTCCAGAGATGAAATGAGTGTCGCGCTTCAAGTCTCTCACAACTAGCTCAAAATAGAGCGTATATACATATGTCTATCCGCAGCTCCAAGCTGCGGCACTTACCTATCTAAAAGAATGTGGTATTTTATGGTTTCAGGAGATAATTTCATTTTGGGGTACAAGGACTTGTTTGTCCGTATCCAAGAAGATACAATAGAGGGACTGATAACTGCCCGCCCCCCTCACATTTTTGGAACGTTCATGTTGAAAACTTCAAGATTGGATTGATGAGTAGTTGAAAAATTTGTTGATGGGAAGGAGTTCTCGCGCTCTGACCACCAAATAAAGCGAAATCCCTCCATGCACAAGCCAGATATATCGTAAAGGTATCACGAATGCCAATTTTTCCCGCCTAACCCATCGTAGGGTTGCAAGACACGAAACAAGGTTTGGATAGCCTCCGAACGCCCAAGAATTAACAGCTGGGGCAAGTGTACCCGTTCTTTTCGTATTTGATTTTCAATACTGCGTTGCAGTCTTTGTGGCTGCTACTAAAAGTATAGATTTGGTTCCCACTAAAGTTTATCTATTTGTTTAGTAGACAGTTTTTTTCGAGCGTTATAATTTCTTCACTGGTTCTTAACAGACTGTCCTAATGCCTGAAATCGATGAGGGAGAACTGGCGCGGACTGGAGTGAAACTGACAAAGACAATAATTCGCACACCTGGTGATCTCCGCTCTAGGAAGGTGGGAAGAATAATGTGCTTTCTAAAACATTTCGCCAAGCGAACGGCATTTAACAAACGTACTCCTTCCAGTGGTACTCACTCTCAAAGTAACTACGTTAAAATTACTTGCAGAACTTTAGCATGGATGACCAGTTTTGCAGGTTCTCAAGGAAGGCAGGGAGAAGGAATATCGTGATGTATGGACATCTTCTGTAGACATATTAACCATGCTACAGGTGTGCCAATATTTGAAGTACTTTGCGTGAAACTCAACTCCTCTTTCAGTGCTTCACCATTCTTCGCGTTTGAGATCTTGCGTTACGCGTTTTCTCAGTAAATCCTTGGCAATTGTTCATCAGAAAAACAAGAATGACGGAAACCCGTTTTCAAAGGGGTTCAGAGTGCAATTTTTTTCGGTTCATTCTGGCAAAGCAGTTCTCGTGTGATGGCTTAGGAAGAAAATTACAGATCCAATGTACAGAAGCATTAATTAAGTTGTAAACCTCCCGCCTCCAGTAAATTTCTTGTTTACCTTTTCAGATTGCGAAAAGCCGTTCCGATATGCTGTCATACCAGTGTGAAAGTAAGCTTTTAACCGTCAAATTGAACTTTTCATATGACATGTTAACAGTTCCCTCTCTCTATCAAGAACGGAATGAATAGGATGCCAGAGTCACAGCAACACACATATGTATACAAGCAGTTTCCGTTCCCTAGAAAAGGAATACGTTTTCCTGTAAAAGGCTTTCCAGGCTCCTGCCGTGGGAAAAGGGTGAGGGACAAAAGTTGCCGCCCAACCATGAAATACCTCCACCACCATTCCTTAGCACCCATCGCTGGCGCCGCCAGGTTGTCACCAACCTATGCTTATCCATGAGCCGGAGGCAGCGAAATCCAGGAGCGCCATTAAATGTAGAGCCTCACCTCATTTTCGTTCCTGAGATATTACTGTTTCACTGCACGGGAAATCTTCCTTAATAACGTAGAAACTGTTTTTCGAAGACCCTATGGATGGGCAACAACCATGGCTTATCTGTGGCAGTGTACCGGTCATCTCTAAGAACCATCGAGCGCTCTGCCTTTGCTTACTCAAAAAGTTGCCTTGAGAATGAGAAGTCCCGATGGTCTCATCGGCTTCCACGAACGTTATCGACTTTGGCAGCTCATGCGGATTCTACTCATGTAAAAATCTCAAAAGTCTCAAGAACCGTTCCTGAGGTGGGGCTCTGCCTTCAGGCATTGCTGTAATTCTGGCCATCAGAGATGCTTGAAATTTGAATCGTAGCAAACAGATTAGCTAAGAGGATTAATCGCAGTGGTATTTTGGATGATCGAAAAAGTAAAAAAATAAAACTCAGAAAAAAGTCATAATTGATAAGGGTAGTAAAGAAATGATATATAGTGAGAAGCGGTAAAGGAGCTGAAAGAGTAGGCATTCGTAACTCCTTAACACGATAAGTGATACATCGTTTCCCTTTCTCTACAAAAATACTTCCTACTATACATTTTACAGCCCTCGTTAATGACGACGCCTTGTTGGAAGAACTGCGCAAAGAGAAGTTTGATGCTGGAATCGCAGAGGTGTACTACATATGCGGACTCGGTGAGATCACTCACACTCGTTGAATTTCTATCTTACGAGATGAAATTTATCTAGACTGAATTGTCTCGAATAAAATGAAACAGTTCAACATTCTGAGATAGTTCACCACCCATGTCACTAGCTGAGAAGCTTTGCTTTCCCTAAGAAAGACTTTCGTTATAAATCTACGAATATTAAATGTCTCCTACCATTCTTCTTCGGTCTCTTCCAGAGTTTTCACGAGTTTGTTCTTTTTTTTATATCATATGCTTTTATTTTTGGTGTGATTTCAGATTCATTAATTTTTGCAAGAGGAAGCAAGAGACAATTCCGGATGTTGAGATGTCTGATGTTTCAGGACTCTTCGAAGTACTTAATATTACAACAACCATGGCAGTTACTGCACTTACTCATCTTGATTCGCTATCTCATGCCATCGGTGAACCGACAGCGATCAGCTACCTACCTTGTGAGTGGTTGCTTTGGAACGATAACTTCTTATTTAAATGCTCACAAGTCACAACATCAAAGTAAAGCTTCTCTTCTTTTCCCGAGGAAAGTGCTTAATCCTGCAGCATATGTTAAGGGAAGGTGCTGAGAATTAGTTCCCGAAATAATGAAATGCTTTGCTTGCGAAGAAACAGTAGTTATATGTATGTACATATGCATTCACATATTGTACATAAGGGTGCGGCTTATGTTTCCAGACAGGAAATTTTGATTTGATATTTGTGCCTCATTGGAGAGTCAAGAGGCCCCTTGAGCGTCGCATTCGCCCTCCCCCCTCCACCTCCAGGTGCTCCCAGCACGTAGTGGCCCCAGAACTTACGAGACAGGAGCGCCACCTACGAAGGCAAAACCACTGCTGATCATAATCAAAGAAGTGTTCCCAAGTTCCTGGAGAAAGATTATATGGCCTTCAAACGTATCCTATCTAAATCCTACAGACGCCTTTATCTTCCAAACTCCCGCTGATTTACTTCTCGATCGAAATCGCCGTCGCATAGATCGTGGGAAAGTCGAGAAATTCGGCAGAATTTATTAAGCCTTGTGGGGATTCTAAAATTGGGCAGTTTGGAAATCAGTGGTAATATGTTCTCACGTTCTCTAGCTCACGTCAGCATAGCAAAAATCGTTCCAGTTGGATAGTTTCTACAGGAGATACTGAGGAAAGTTCTTGTCTGGGAACATAAGCTACATCCTGTATTAATGCAACTGCCTCGATTTTTCAGGTACTGGCAGTTCAGACGGTGATAAAATGACCTTTTTCGGGAGGTTCCGAAATCTTTTTGGTTTCATGGTCGAACGATACGTCCTAGATTACATCTATGAAAACGAGCTGGTTCATTTCAAAAAGAAGTTCGGAGATATGAAAGGATACGCGGTATGTTTCAGTTATGTAGAGCGAGTATCAAAGTAGTTTTTTTTCACACATGATGAATGTTGCGACGCGTACGAAAGAATAGAGCGAGATCAAGGTGCTATTTGATAGTGACATTAAGTCACAGCTACAAAATTGGTATCAATCTCTGCTGAAAAGAATTGTGTAGAATGCGAAAATGAATGGGCAATTTTTTCTTCATGCACTCGGATGTTTAAGAAAGCAGTGAGAGTTCATATGTGGCGGTTGTGTATTTAACCCCTCAAAAGCTCCCAATAGCTAGTGCATGCTCCTCGAAAAAGGTGCACATGAACACAGCTACTACTAACATCGTGGTCGCTGCAAAACAAGGGCATATTTGTCACTGTAGGCCGTCCTATAATAGCTCAGAGTTACTACTAGAGACCCCTGGTAAATTCAGACACGCTTCAAGCTCTTAACCAATGATCATGCGTGTTCTAGGTGGGCAATTAGGCATCACCTCGGAGTGTTTTTATAGTCCTTGTCAGTGTCATCAGTCGTAGTCAGAATATAGAGTGATTTTTCTTGGAAAAATAGCCTGGAAAGTTTGTTGACCGGCGACGAATTTTGCGTGCCTAAATCGTTACCTAGCGGGTTCCTTTGTTAGGGAAAAAAAGCTGAAATCCAAGATTTGGGGTGAGCTATCATTATGGGGAATGAGGGTCATGTTTGTATGATTGACTCCTCTTTTGAATGAGCTAGTCACGGAAACATTAACCACTCCGTTCCTACTCATCACGACCTACATCCCAAGGTTTATAGGTAGAGTCTTGGTGAAGTATATTTTCCAATTTCTCGTCTTGGTGACCCAACGGCATGTCTACTGAGGTGGTCTGGGATTTCGGAATTGGTATAATACGTAATGTACCATAGCTGAGAAAAACTTCTTTCCAACTATTTTTCATTGCTGTACATTTGAAGGACTTAATATCACAAGCTTCGTTCATCTTCACTAATGGCAATCCGTATCTCGACTTTGCACATCCTACCATTCATAAAACAGTAATGATTGGAGGGATCTCAGTGGAGCAAGATGCGTTGAATGTGAAAGATATTGATAAGGTGGGTTTTCCTCAAATCGTCTCAAAAAAAAGCTAACAAAGGGATAAAAAAGATTGTCAGCCATATATACGTATTTACTGGATGAGCTTGCCAGTCATCTGTATATATAAAAGTGAAGTTTGTGTGTGTGTGTGTGTGTGTGTGTGTGTGTGTAAGTGTGTGTGTGTGTGTGTGTGTGTGTGTGTGTGTGTGTGTGTGTGTGTGTGTGTGTGTGTGTGTGTGTGTGTGTGTGTGTGTGTGTTGTGTGTATGTTCCTTATAGAAATCGCGGAGGATGAACCGATCCGGACCAAATTTTGCAACAGGCCCAACGGGGGCCGGCGGAGGTTATAGGCTACTTCGCAACCGGGAATATCGATTGGTTTATCGATTATATCGATTTTAGCGACTTTTCACTATTTTTGTTCTGGGGTCGATGAGGACATGTCTACTAGGCTTCTTTAATATGCTGAACACGATTATGACAACCTTTTTGCATAGCGGTATCAATTTATCGATTTTACCGGTTTTTCACAACTTTCGCTCGGGGATCGGTGAGGACATGCCCACTGGGGTTTTCGAATGTGCTGAACACAATTATAACGACAGTTTTGAATGACGATATCGATTTACTAATTCTATCGATTTTTCACGGCTTCTACTCAGGGGTCAGTGAGGACATGTCTACTGGAATTATGCGCTGATCACAAATATGACAAGCAGTATGCATGGAACATCGAGTTATTGGTTTTATCGAATTTTTAATCAAGTTTTTGACTTTTTCCGCTACTTTTCAGGGACGAGTAAGAGCGCATTTACTGAGGTTCTCAAAGATGCTGATCGCAAATATGGCATGCTTTTTCCATAAAGTTATTATCCAAATAACTTCACTTTTTCATTTTTCGCCAACATATCGGTTAAGTAAGGGTTATTCAGGTCCGTCAGCATCCTGATCACCAAAATGATGAACATTTTCAATGGATTTACCAGTAGTAGCAGATTTCCTCATCATTGTGGAATAGCCGGGGTAGTAGAACACCCGAGCGAAGCCAGGCACACCGTCTAGTGCGACGAAGAGTAAAAAACAATTGAAGCACAGCGAATATCAGTTGCTATTGAGATGAAAATAATGAACAATTGAAATAAGGGCTAGGGCAATGCTCGAGCATCCTTTCGAAAGCATTGTAGCTGACTGGTAATAATTGTTTTTTGCGAAAGGCATCAAATTTAGAGATGGTTCTGTATGTGGAAAAATGAGTCAGCAGTTAAACCAAGCTGTTTTGAGCTTTGGCAGTTTGGTTAGACTGCTTTGGCAGCTCCTCCCCGATTCATCGGCAGTCTTGAGGCATGTGAGGAGAAAATAACAATATGATTGTGTATTTCTGAAGAAAAAAGTTGGAATGCTCGAAGCAGGGATACTCTCATGGGTTCACGATGCTTATCGCTCTATTAACTTCATTTACTCTGGACATTCATATACAATCTGCTTCATTTGGTTACGCACTAGAATAAATTTGCGCTAAGAACGCAGAACGAACAGCGTAATACGTTAGTTGAGTACAAACCCTAGCAGCATCTCTTTCCGGCTGCTGTTATCCTTCTCTTTCCCACAATCGCTACCATCCTCCAATAATTGCTGCTGAAAGAACGAAAGCTTGAACAGCAATTGAGGGAAGGATGGCGGCGGGGAAGAGGTGCTGCAAGGGTTTCTACTCGACGCACTACGCTGTTCGGGCTGCGTTTCTACTGCACTTCTATCAGAGTATGTTAAAATCTTGACCGCTATCGGGGGAGTACTTGGCTGCATATCAAAAGATTCTTCATTATTATTCTGAGCGCTCTATAATCGACCAGAACCAATCAACGATGCTGTATAAATTTCGCACCACTATCTTTGTAAATACATATTTTTGCGTCATGGCTCAACTTTCGGTTGAGTCATAAAATCTAAGCATATGTTGAGACCCATGCAATGTCATTGGCGAATATATTCACACACTACTCAGATGTTCACACTAATCATTCCGATAAGAAGCATCATTCCAACATACATATGTAACTATTGAATATTTATTGGCGACCACCGGTAATTGCTGGCAATAATTTCGATGTTCCTCAGGGATTTCATAGTATTACTTTGCTTCCCAATAGCTGATTCTTTTAAACTCAAACCTAAGCAATGGAGGGGACACATAGACAGATAATATTACTTTCTTTTGACTTTCATTTTTGTTTGAGATATTTTCCATGCTATTTAGAAATGGAGCACGATTCTGAATGCTCGTCCACATACAGTCCTTATTTCCTTCGGATCTATGGCAAAATCCATCGATATGCCACCGCAGTACACGTAAGATTTTGTGAAGCATTTATTAGTCCATAGCTGTGGCATCTTGGCCATGCCGCTAAAGCCGCCCTTCCAGACTTTCATGTGCTCCCTTTTTTTTGCATCTTCTACCACGTCTACAGAAGAAGTTGAAATAGATGAATACAGAGATATCTTTCCGCAGCGGAGAAAGGAATATTTTCCCATCGTAGATCACCATATCCCTCATGTGTCCTTTTGCCCATTTTTGGCACTCCGTTGTAGGTATGTGCATACGTACATATATGGGGGTGATTATGCTCTCTTGTAATGGTTGTCACACTGGCTGACTATTCGGATTCAGCACAACGTTTCAAACAAACAAATGAATGATATTCGGACTGGAAATTTTAGGGGTGTTCGTATTTGAATATTTGAATACCCGATCTCCAAATATCCAATTGTTCGAATATTCGAATAATCGGACAAATATTACCTGCGACAATTTAGCTTATCGTGCTCCATCTAATTTCTAATGACCATAATTTCTTTGGGATATAAAGTTGCTTTCGTGATAAAAGAATTGTGAAGAAAATCGCACAATTCTGTGCTGTGGGTGAAGATGCGTCTGTTGCTTCCGGTAGAGACATCCAAAAATGCAGAAAAGTTCAGTTTTCTTTATTTCAAGAATACTACTATGGCAACTAAGTTCTTGGGATTGCTTTCACAAATTTCACTAATTTTTCGCACATCGATTTTGTCTTATTTCAGCATCACATGATAAAAGATGTCGCTGCGCAAAGCCTTCAAAATTCGGAATGACCTGCGCCGCATCCATATTCTTAAAATTATTTTTTCAGTGCGATTAGTTAATCACACAAAGTTTTGGAGCATGCCAGAGTAAATCTCTTTAGTTTTTATGGGAGCAATACCTTTTCGCAGCAAAGTGCAACGTATTCAAAATAGTAGCTTACAGACTCCTATTAAAGACAGCACCCACGGAAATTTTCGCTCCCTGGATTTTGATCCAATCGTGATCCAGTCGATTCTGGGATCAATTTCGCAATATGAGCACCAGTTGAAACTTTACTCATCGAGGGTAATAACAGGTAATAGCTGGATTAGCAGGATCAGCAAACAGTAAATTCTACGAGTTTTCATGCTAGATCTCCAAAATCTTCCTTGGAGCGCGCAAAATGGCAACTGCCAGCTGATTGTGCGATGGTTTCAAGTGGGAGCCTCTTATTTTAATCTTTTCTTTACTAATTTCGACGTGTACTGCACTATTGTAACCTGATTCCCCCAATTTGCTTTCTTCTACATATTGTTGATTTACATAATCCCTTTTTTCATTGAGATCATCCAGTCCTTTAAAAAATTTACTGTTGCGTCATTGTGTTCTATAAACTCTACCATAAGGCCTAGTTTTTCCTCTGAGTCGTTTCTGCATGATGAAAATTTTATTTTCCTTCTGTTTATGGTAATTCTTTCCTCGGAAAGCTGTCTAACTAGGTAAATATCCAACTAACTTTGAGAAAATAAGTGGCAGTGATGGCAGCGTGATCGACTTTTTTGCTCGACCCCAACCGTTTAACTCGACCACCCTGCTCTAGCATAGTGGAACGGAAGCATATCAAAACAGGCCTTTTATGAGTTTTGACAAATTCGCACACGCTAGCCATATTCCTCATATTCAAAAACCTAATAGTACAAGATGACTGAATTTTTCTTGGGTGCTGTCTTTAAAGGAGAATTCAATGTCACTGCTCAGAAGGAGCTCTGTGATAGTGAAATTGATTTTGAAAACAAGCCTTTGCTTAAGAAGACAAACTACAACATTGTGAGTTCAATTGCTCGAGCATATAGGAGGAATATTGATATCTGCCATAGTTTAGCTAAGCATAATCTCCAGTTTTCGAAGAAAAAATCTTACAGGGAGCACACTATACGTGTGAGAAAAACGTCGTTGAAGGTAAACGATGACCGCGCGTTTGAAGACACTAGTGATTTAGCGCAAACAATGGGGGCCGAGAAGGTCCCTCTAGATTTTCTGTTTAAGCAGATGTTACCCTAACTAAATAATATTTGCTGTGTTTGTTAGCTTCTGAACACGTCTCATGAATTTCTATGAATTGGGACCAGCCGGAAACCTGACCACTACGGACAGTAAGCTGTCACAAGAATGGGAAGGCACTGCCCATTCAAACTGTGCATAGCATGGATGGCCAGCTATCTTCGTGATTTTTTAAATTAACTTTTAATCATTGCATATCGTCAAGCCCAAGAAGTTAGTTGCCATACTAATATACGGAACACATTTCGAAACACCCATACTGCATTCGGCCTGCTGCTATGCAAGCCAAGTTTCGTCTTGGGAGAAACGTAGACAAGAATTTATCTGAGCGTTTTGTTTGTTGCTTTCAGGATTTTTGCCATACTGTTCACTTTCTTGATGTATGTAACACACTAGAATATCTCGAATGTTGTTTTCTCTTCCGAAATTTCACCGATGCTCTGTTCAAAATCGAACATTTTATTTCCGAGAGCTCAGTGAAGTTTCCATAATTTTGCTCTCTATTGGTTCACCACTCATCAGGTTTTTTGGGCATCACATGGGCACTATCTATGCACATACTAGCTGCACTCTGTAAAAAATACCAGGCGAAGATATGAACCTGGTAGTGGCATTTTTTAGATTTTTCGCTTAGCTGTTGAAGCAGTATTGAGCGTAAAGCACGAGTGACCCAGTCACGCCGCGGATCCTCTTCAACCAGCTCTAGAAGGCGCTCGTCATCCACTTCGGTCGGCCTATCAGACATTCGTTTGTCACCGAAGTCGAAATCGCCCTTTTTGAACTTTTGCGAAACTTTTGCCGTATCTTAAGAGATAGTCGAAACGCCCATTGCATCACATATATTCTTGGTTGCATCGCTTGCGTTACTATGTTTTCTGAATTTGTAAAGCAGAAACAGTCGAATTTGCTTGAAGTCAAGGACAATTTTTTAAGCCATAACCTTACGAAATGCGAAGGCAAATTGAATATAAGTAGACTATTGACCAACATTTATACAGTGGACGGCAATGGCGGTGGCCCATCTGCGGCCTCGAGAAGGACGCAGCGCAAGCGCGCCGCGCGCGAAGGGACCGTTGTCGTCTGCTGCTGGAATGCTATTTCTACTCGCTTTCTTCCCGATTTGGTCAAGAATCCTTAAAATCGGGCAGAAAAGCTCTAGATATAGCATAACAGCAGCAGAAAACATTGTTTACGACGCGGGCGGCGCGGTTGCGCTGCGTTCTTCCCGAGGCCGCAGATGGGCCACCGCCATTGCCGTCCACTGTATACACACAGGATGAAAAGTTTCGAATCAATTTTAAGATACAAGATACTAAACTAAGTAGCGGGAAACTTTTCCGACAACCTAATATGATGCCGTGGCTTAAAAAAAGATGCAATATGAAGTCAAGGACTCTGATTTTCAATCTGTTCTGCTAATGCTGAACTCTATTGCGAATGAGCATTGTTGAGCACGTAATGTAGATACTGCTTCCACCGTGATACCGAAAAATGGCGCAGAATTGAGATGGAATTTGTGACTCCCTCCCCACGTTCCGCTTATTCGCTACTGGTGTTCACTAAGATGTCATCGCTTTGATAGCTTTCACTATCGTTTGATTTTGCATCGATTTGTTATAGGAAGGCTTTGCTCGATACATTTTCATCATTGCCAAACGTCACATTTATCTGGAAGTATGAAAACGAAGGTTCTAGCATCGTTGCCGACTATCCGAATGTACATCTGAGCAGTTGGGTTCCACAGACAGCTCTTCTCAGTAAGTTAAATATTTTCTCTTAATGACTGCAATGCTGAGCATATTACAATGAGCGGGTAGCGAGAGAGGCGAGAGCAACACTACTCCACCTGTTTTTTTTTTGCTGAAAAAATACCAGAATGCTCTGGAGCGGAAAAATTCTGAAACTGCTCCAATTCAAAATTGTGAGTGGAAGTTGTTTGCGAAGATCCTCATAAAGCCTCATAGATATGCGAGAGCTCGCTCGCCCCGAGATGAAACTGAGAGGGAGGGGGTTTCAAGTGAAAGTTCGTTTCATATCGGATTCTACTCAAAATCGAGAATACTTGACTCTTTATCTCTCCCGCTTCCCAGTTCCCAACAGTGACGCATTCCTTGAAGTCCTCATAGTTAGTACAGTAACAATTTTGATCTTGACGTTGGGAATCATTTGTCAGCCATAGAAATCTTTCTAGGTGATGACAGGTTGTCACTATTCGTCACTCATGGTGGCATTGCAAGTACGAATGAAGTGGCTTTTATGGGGAAACCTGCGATCGTCGTGAGTCTCTGTTTTCTCCTCTAACAACTTTACTAAGTACCGCATGAAATCTTTGTCAAATTCTGTCTCCTGATCCATATTCATTAGAATGAAGCCCCTCGTCCGGATTATTCGTGCTACTTAGTTTTTTTCTTTTTAATTTTAACTAGCTTGTCCTTCGTAGCAACGCCATAGTAAAGTTCTTTCTGTTTCGTGATGAGGAAGGTTTAAAGGCAGCACCCACGGAAATTTTCGACTTAAAAACCTCGGCTCATTACGAAGGTATCGAAGGTGCTGAACACTTGCATAAAGTCGAAACTTTCCGATAGCACCAGAAGTACAAGTTTTAGAAGCCTATGGCTAGGTTAGGTGCAGCAGGTGTGGTAGAGTTGCATGAGCCCAAGGGATGGGGAACGATATCAAAAGATCGATAATGTCTTTCTTTACCGCTTGGATATTCGCGCGATCAGTTTTTTGTTCTAAACTGCAACCTTCTCATACCTCATCAAGATAAATAAACAATAGAAATTGTGTAGCACTTAGCAAAGACTTCACTAAGAAATCAAAAGGTAATGAATTTTCCTAATGGAGGAGAATTTAGAGAAAATTGAAATTTCATCGAAAATGAGTACGAACTGTTGCCAAAGAACTTCAAATTCTGTGAAGTGCAAATGAGAATGCATTACAGCCAATAAAAATAGTAAAAAAAAAACACAAAAAAACACCAAAAGAACTAAACATTGAAGAAACGACTGAATCTCTACAAGATTGCAGCAAAACATCTGTTTTTATTGCAATTCGCGCAACAAACAATCGACGGAAAACTCGTCCGAATTTGGCGCCAGCACAAAGATGTACCAGTTACTGCGCTGAATGCAGTGGGTTTCTGTTGTTGTAATTGTAACGGAACCAACCGGCTTGCCCTAAAGTAGCAGGGAGTGTGAAAATCTGAGGAGCGGAAGTTTCCATGGGTGCTGCCTTTAAGGGGGGGGGGTGTCCTCGCCTTCATGTCCAGTAGGAGCAAACCTAGAGCTCAAGAACAGAAAACACATATAGAATTGCGAGGGGAATTACCGAGGCGCTCATAAAGACATCTCATTCAATGGTTATCTTTCAGGTACCTATATTTGGTGACCAGATGCGTAACGCACGTATGTTGGTGCGGCATGGAGGAGCATTAATGCTGCACAAGTTCGAAATTGCTGATTCCCAGAAACTGATTGGTTCAATCAAAACTGTGCTCAACGATGCAAGGTTAACTTTGTTCTGAATAGTCTCAAAGAGTCACGCCTTCTGGGCCAGGATTCATGGAAGCATAATCAAGAGAAACGAAGCTAGCAGACCAGTTCCAACCGCGTCCTGCGTCTCTTGAAATCTATAGATTGTCAAAGTACGCCGATCATCCAACGTTTCATGAACCTCAGCCCTGTATGGCGTATCCTCGAAAATTAAAGATGGAGGGAGAGTGTTTGTGTGTGGGAATGAATGTGAGAGCGATGGTTAGAGTAAGAGAGAGAGACTGAGTGAGAGCGAAATCTACCAGGATGTGTAATGGTGTGTCAAAAAGCTGATTCTGTAAAATAAAAAAAATGGAGTAGCCTCCGCAGCTAAGAATTACACATTCACTGACTGATGCATTGTTATGAAGCGAGGAAAAGTTCCTAGTTACTAGTTGGAATCATTCCACTCCATCTTCTTCACCGTAGGCATAACTTCACATTTAGTTCTAATTTTCTAGGCAGCCAGATCGTATACGGCCTCAACGCCAATAATCGTGTCACAGTGTCCCGCATTTATACGGCTGGTATATGGTAAACCCTTTCCTCAATCATCTGTTCTTCCTCGATGTTGCATCGGGAATAGGAGGCAGGGAAAATAAGGCAAAAAATTCCGCTCTTGAATTAATGATAGAAAATTTATTGTTCATAATATGGGACGAGTTGGCAGATTGCTCTCCTGCTAGGGCAGTGGAAAGCGATCCTGTACCGACATCCGTGGGTAACAGGGATGAGCGAATAGGAGATTTTATATGACCCGGATGACTGTGCGCATTACGGAGCGGATAACGGATAGCCCAAAAATGACCGGATAACGGATACCGGGTAACAAATAAGTGATCCAGATTCTACAAGATACCACCTTCTATAGTATAAAAAATGATAAAAGTGAAATACGACACTCTGGAAAGGAACCGACACAAATTCTTCGTCTTGTTAGTCATCAAAATTCGGCATTCTGAGCATGGTGCTGAGCATGGCGCTGAGCATGGCATGACTATGAAGAGATGGAATCAGAGTAACTAGAGCGCTACAAAAAACACAGTTTCCAGTGACATTTGGATATTTGTTAATTTGATTGGCACACTAGCTGCTTGAGATGTTACGTATGGTCGAAGTACACCTTGTGAGAGGCAGCGCTCATTGCTGAGCTGCGAGGTCACCCATTTCAACGTTGTTGATGGCCAAACATTAGCCAACGTTGTTGATAATTTTACAACAGAGTGGT
This sequence comes from Ancylostoma caninum, assembly GCA_037903475.1. Classification (NCBI taxonomy): domain Eukaryota; kingdom Metazoa; phylum Nematoda; class Chromadorea; order Rhabditida; family Ancylostomatidae; genus Ancylostoma; species Ancylostoma caninum. Next base: position 126,385 of record JBAJFG010000206.1, on the reverse strand, counting down.
AGTTTCGAGTTTACAGCCTGACTTCTGTCGGAAGATCCAGAAAACATGAGAAAGAGCATTTCTTTTGGAGAGGTACAAGTGTGTGTTACCTTCTGCTACCTTGCAGCAAAATTGTAAATAACTGGTGACCTAAGATAACTGATAACTGAGTCTCAAAAGCTCGGATAAAGGCGCGGATAACGGATGGGCCAATTCTTACGGATAACGGCAAAACGGACAACCGGATATGGACAATCACTCGTCCCTGGTGGGCAAGGTTCATGTACACCATAACCATACGAAATGTTTAGTAAAAGAAGTCTTGGTAAACGGCCCACAGCACTACATTCAAGTTCATTCAAGGATGTTGGCGAGACTACTTACCAAATTTAGAGTTACACTTACTGCCACGTGAAGTCCAGCGCAAACCAAGAAATGTTAGCTTCTAAATAATTTCTGGATAGAATCCATGAAAGTCATGAAGCTTACAATTAGCTAGCAAATTGAATACATCTCAACCTCTATTTTTCAGTTTTGCCAAACAGGCGAAGCGCCTGTCTCAAATGCTCCGTAACCAGCCTGTTTCTGCTCACGAGCTTTTATTGAAGCATGCAGAATTCGCTGCCAGGTGAGTCTTCCACACAAGTGCTTCACTCACAATAGCAGCACTTGATCGTACAGAAAAAGAAAACAGATTCGTAATAAACGGTAGACATCAAAAGGGAAGAGCTAATCAGGCAGGCTTAAAATATTTTTGCAGAAGCTCGCTAAGACGGCGCAACTACTCGAGGCAGGGTTACTTGACCGTGTTACTTTCACTTCGAAAGAAAAGCACTCCAACGAGTTTTTCCTTACAAGTTGTCATGTTCTGAAGGACCCTTAGTATACAGAGAACTCCAAACGGACGCAGTCAAGAGTCAGGACCACGGCGCGGCTCTCTTGGGCAGAGTCACGGGAGCTAGCGTGCGTCTGCGTCTCTGTCCATGTCCGCTGCGAGCCCGACTCTTGTCTACGTACATTTGGAGTTTCCTATATGTTTCGGAGAAAGGGAGCTAAATTAAAAGAAAGAACTAATCGAATAACTCCACTTCATTGTTATCGTTACTTAGGAACTTAAAGGCAGCACTCACGGAAATTTTTGTGTTGAAGATTTCGCGGTGTATCAGGGTTTTTAGGTACGATGAACTCATTGACAACGATGACGTAGCATGAAACACGCGAAAAACACAGAAAAAGATGGCGGTATTTCATGTGTGTCCACAGCGCGGACGAGTGTTCCGTGATGGGTCCCGCCACGGAACCCTGCAAATGGTACGAATTTCATAGACACGCCCCCGCTGAACCACATGCACACACCCTGTCAAAGGCGTTAGTTGGCGCGACGGAACCCTAATGTCCAGAGCGGCATATGTGTCTACGGCAGTATCTTCGCAGGTAGGCGGCCGTTGAAGGTGTTCAACTTACTGTTGCGATTGTCCAGCGGCCGGCTACATGGTAAGCGACTCATTTCAGAAGTGAAAATTTCCGTGAGTGCTGCCTTTAAGCTCAACTGTTTGAACCCTTGCTTATGCTATAGATATTTACAATTTAATCCATTATTTCTATAAGTTTGAACTCAACTTTAACACATTGTTTTTTTTTCTTCTGTAGGTTTGGACGTCTGCCAAATCTGGATCCGTACGGAAGGCAACTGTCTCTTCTTCAGTACTACCTAGTCGACATCTTTGCTGCTATAACCGCAGTCGCAGTGATCTCAGTCACGTTACTTGTCTTGCTTCTCAGGAAGTGTTGTCGCCAGAGCGAGCGCAAATCGAAGACCGACTAGTCTTTCTCTTTTTACATTTCCGCAGTTGATTTATTACACACCTTTCTAACATGTTTTGACCAACATTTCTCACAATTCTTCACGCTGATTTTTAGAACTATAATTATCGTTCCCACTGCCTCATGAGTTTCTCATCGCTTGTTTAGCTGTTTTTGTTATCTCTAACAAAGCCTGAACAACATTGTTGATCTGTGCTTCTTTGTACACATCTTACTACGACACCATAGTAATATTTGCATATAATATTATTTATAACCATGCATTTTTATGTCAATGAAAGTTTTTTTCTTATAATAAAGAGTGTCTTAACACAATATTCACAACCTGTTGATTTCATTGGCTGGCACTATAATCTACTTGAACTGTAAAGTATGAAGCTCCACAAAAGCTCATGCTTGCGGTGATTGCGTTTGAATTTGACTTATGGAAAGGTGTAGAAATTATATGGAGATAAGTGCTGTATTTTTTGTAGCTGTATTAATCAAGGCTAGTATGAATTTATTGTCGACTCAAGCTAACGTCTCGGTAAATTCGCAATAGTGAGTGTGAACATATGTATTACTTGTCCAATGGCAAGAACGGTGATTGTATGATGTCAGGAGTAATTCATTCCACTATCTGGCAAGCTCGCGGGAACCAACACGTAAAAGAAATAGGGCGACCTCTCCGTACTCGGGTAACAGAACATTTGGATGGACTGAATCAATCGAAACATTCGTCCCCGCCGGGAACATATCGCAGATTATGCCACGAGAGCTGTGCCACCCAATTTCGAGAAGTCTGAGATCATAGCGATGGAAAAAAGAAAAGAAAAACAATGGAAGCCAGCAGTATAGTTCCGGTATAAGCAGTTTGCGTTTTTACCACAGCAACAAAGGAGAGCACCAGTCGGGAAGTGTTCCCCTCTTGTCTTGATTTTTATTCGTTTTTTCTTCTTCTGCTTATTGACTGAATTATGTTCTGTAAGGCGATGAGGTTTGAGAAGGTAGTGTGAAGTATGTATACTATCGAATTTTAGGATCTGATCTATTCGACATCACCGGATCGTAAGCCTAAGCACATAACAAAAATTTACAAAATGTTGGCGAAGACAGCTAGAAGAAACAAAGCACTTGTTTGGAGTAAGAATTGGAGAGTTTAAGAGGAGGTGGGACATATTGAGACACCCTGTAGACAACATTGCAACTTGTCTAAACTGAAGGTAGAGGGGAACAGAAAACGCTGCGCGTCTGCTCCCATAAATTCCAGCAGAAACGTCAGCCTGTTATATGTAAGTAACTATTTTACCCCTCAAGGTGCGCAAACCCGAAAATAGGAAATCAGGATGGGAAAGCAGGCAGAGATTGAGAAATACGCATACAATGAAGAAGAATCCAACAAAGAATTTAGTCAAAACGATGTCCCGAATTCCAAACAGAGAACATCTCTTCTCCATCTCCTCTCTTCTAGATAGTCAAATACACGTATTTCCACATTTCTCTATAGGATCTTGTATGCCATTGTGAAGAGCCTCTCCTGGGCAATTGGTTCGGCTACAGAACACGTAACGAGGATGGCGAACGCATTCTCGAATATGCCCAGTCTCATAACCTCGTCAGAACGAACACATAGTTTCAAAAACGCACGTCCCATCTTCTTTCTTTCTACAGCGGCGATACGAAGACGCAGATCGACTATGTACTTTTCGACGTCAGGACCGAAAGATAATTACGGAAGTGAAGGTCGTGCCATATGAGACTGTACAGACACAACATCGGCCGCTGATTTGTACACTCGTGACCGTGGCGCATCTCGCTTTCAGCTATCGCCAGTGACAAGTGTTGAGAAAACTTGGCGGAATGCAGCACGAGTAATCGTAGAGGCAGCGCGGTCTGAACTTGGTGTGACTAAATCGGGTCGGAGGGAGACCGATACGCAACCGTGGCTGTAGACGGACGAAATGAAGCCGAGGGTTCGGGATAAGAAGCCCATGTACCATGCCTTTCTCGACAATAAGACGGTTGATAGTTGGCGCAACTACTGCGAAGCGAAGAGAACAGCGAAAAAAGCGGTGGCGGTGGCGAAAACCGCGCATTGCGCGGACATCAGAAGGAAACCTGATAGAGGAGGGCAGAAAGCTCATAGATAGGCTTGCAAAGTCTCGTAAACGTCGGATGGAAAACATCGAGAAGTTCCATGGCGTCAACGACGAGCACGGCCAGCTTCTAATGGATCACAGGAAGGCGACGAAACGGTGGCGCTATTACTGCGGAAAGATCTCAACAAAGGAGTTTGCCCACCTACCAGTTCCCTATATCTCGCCAACCTATGGGCTCGTGCAGGCAATCACTGGCGAGGAGACGGATGTTGCGAAGCGAATGATGAACAGAAACAGGGCAATGAATCCGCAAAATTCACAATGCTGGAGATCTGCAAACTGGCCGGCGAGGTTCTTTAACCAGACAGGAAAAGGGGAGCCCTCGGATTGGCAGCGAAGCACCACAATTTCGATATAAAAGCGCAAAGGCAGCACCGCTGACTGTGCTATCGACCTATTTGCTTCCTGTCTAATACCATGAAGCTTCTTGAGCATGTTATTCACCGCAGGATTAGCAATATCGTGCGGCTCTCCACTAACCAGTGCGGGTTTGTAGCCGGGTGCGGCACCACCGATGCCATACATGCTGTAAGACCCTTGGTCGAGAAGCACCGTGAAAAACAAAAGCCGCTGCATCTCGCCATTGAACTTATCGGATGTTGTAACATGGGATCTGCAGAGGCCCACGCCGTGGACACTGCTGTACGCAGACGACGTTATGCTCGCGTCCGAAGACGGGCAAGAATTCGAGCGGCTGACACAAGTTTGAAGTGACCGACTTGTGGCGTTCCGACCTACGTCTTAACGTCAAGAAGACGGAGTATTTAACAACAGCGTGGACGAACCTGGAACTATACACGTGGATGACTTAAACTTGTGTTCAAGTATATAGCGTCAGGGATCTCATCTGACGGCAGCCTTTGTTATGAAATTGTAGGCCGAGTTAATTTCGCGTGAGGAAGTGGCGTTCATTGACTGGTGTTCTTTGTGACAAGAAGATCCCGGACCGACTGAGATCGAAGAACAATATACCGTTGCCCGTCGCGTTGCCCTCTATGGCGCCGAATGTTGGCCTGCAGCCAAAGAAGTAGAATATCGCCTCAGCGCAATGGAGAGGCTGGATTGCTGGAACAACACGGCTCAATCAAATCTGCAACGAGGGCACTAGGAATCGGTTTGGCGTGACTGCGATAACTGATAAAATCCACGAATCTCGTGTGCGATGGTACGGCCACGTTCTGCGTGCCGAGTAGAGAACTGTCTACAATGTAGGCCTCGATCTCGACGATCCCGACAAACGGCAGAAAGGTCAACCAAAGCAGCGCTGTCTTGACACGCTCTATGTTGATAATGGCGTCAACGGACCACCAAAGCGGACACCGCTTCGCAACCAAACGGGACAAACGCTAAAGAAGCATAAGAAGAAGGACGAATTGCTAACTGGTGATTGCTAACAAAAAAGGTTGTACTGCAGACAGCAGCTGTTCCTTGCCAAAAACCTTTCGGAGCGAGAGATTTGCTAGTACGGCATCGAGATACAACAAACACAATATATCCAAGCAGACGCGGGCAAGGAGCGTTTCCGCAGCGCGGCTCTTTTGGGTGTAAACGCAAGCGCTCTGCATGCTGGCTCTGGTTATCTGTTTCTGCCAGAGACCAAAGCCAACATGAGGAGTGTCTGTTTCAAAACAGCAGCGGCGTGGTTCCGCCTCTTGCCCACGTCCGTTTGGAGTTCCCTGTAGCTCGGCAAAGAACCAAGAACTTCCGAATGCACTCCCTATAATGACCGAGATCGAGATCCTAAGCGTCATCCTCTGTGACTCCGACTTCTTTCATGTCCTAGCATACGGCGTTCTTCCATCATTTTTCCGGTGCGCTGGGACGCTTGCCGGTAACTGTTCCATCTCCAGGGCCTACCGGGTAGGGTGTAGCGGTGATGTTCTCATGACATGACGAAACCATCGCAACCGCTGTGCACGCATTTCTAGCTATATGGGCTCCGCCTACATCACTGTTCTTATGCTCTCGTTTCGAACCTTATCACATCGCCTAAGTCAACACGCCCACCTAAGCATTCACATCTCACACGTGTTCAACATTCGTTCGTAGGTCTTCGACAGCGGCCAACACTCACGCCGTACATCATTGCCAGCCTCACAACTGTGCGGTAGATCTTCCTTTTCAACACCCTTGAGCACCTTCGATCCCAGAGGATTCCCTCTACTTCGACCATGCGCAGGCGATCCATCCTCTAACTCCCGCATCCACCGTTCCGTCAGCACTCAAGACCCTTCCCAAATACGGGAATTCCTTGGCTTGTGTAAAAACATTACCGTTTGCTCTGAGACGACGTCCCTTTCCTGCGTACTGCTCATGACCTCGGTTTTCTCCAAATTCGACTTCAGACTCGCTTCTGCAAGTGCTGATTGCCACTTCTTGATCTTCAGCTGAAGTTCTGCTCTCGAATCTGCGATTAGAGCAACATCATCCGAATAGAGCAGTGTATATGGCTGGCCCTCCTGGAGATGTCTTACCACTTTGTCGAGTGTCATGATAAAGAAGAATGGGCTCAATGCTAATCCTTGGTGCACCCCCACTGTTATATCGAACTTTGATGTTCTCCCATGTGAAGTGCGCACCCTTGCCATCGATTCGTTTTACATGACTTGGACTGCCTCACCATGTACTCCGGGATGCCTCGTTTTCTCATCACCTCCCAAAACACTACGCGCGGCAACCTGTCATGTGCTTTCTCCAAATCCAGAAATGTGATATTGTATGGTTTCTTGTTTTGCGATACTTTTCCATCACTCGATGGGAGATAAAGATGGCATCAACTGTCGATCGCTCTGGATTAGATCCAAACTGATCCAGTGCAATTTCCACCACATCTCTAGATCGCATATCCAGAAGGCATTTGTAGATCATCATCGTATGCGCCATGAGCACCTTTCTTTGTGAAGATCTGCATCGTGCTGTCTCGTCACGCTTCTGGATTTTTCGCGAACCTAATAATGTTATTGAATAACTCGGTCAGCCGCCAAAAGCCTAGTTCGTCGAGTGACCTCGATGCTTCCACTGGGATGCCGTCTGAACCTGAGGCTTTGCCAACTTTCATTTTCTTCACGGCCTTTTTCACCTCATCAATTTTGCGTCAGCCCAGATACTGGTTCCGCGGGGTTCTTTCCGTTTTTTTGGAACTCTTTGTGCAGAAGCTGCCTAAAACAGGGTCTCCACCGTTCCTTGACTGCCACAGGGTCTCTCGAGACTTTACCATCTTCGCGCTTGACAGCTGTGACCTCAGTCACATCTAGAAATGCTCTGTAACGCGCTTTCGCTGGCCGGAACATGTGCTTTCCAGCCTGTGAGCTCTCCAGTTATCGTAGAGGTCGTTCATCGCAGCGTTTTTTGCACGAGCTTCTGCAGCCTTTGCCTCCTTCTTTCTTAATTTGTACTCCGTTAGTGCCGACAGCGAAATGGTCTTCTGCCAGGCTTTGTAAGCGTCCTTCTCAGCCTTAACGATCTTCTGCAGGTCTTCACTCCACAACCATGTTCCACCTATAGTTTCTCCTAGTGTATCACTTGCGCATGTCAGAATAATATCAGGTTGGTGCGAAATTAAACGCCGAAACCAACATTTCAGTTCAATGTGTTACAACTCGGCTCAAACACAACTTTTCTAGTCAGTTTGGCAACTATTCTATTCGGCAGTTCCTTCTCAACAATTTCGTGGATATTCCATGCCTTCACAACACAAACTGATATAGCGACAATTCACAGACTTTTGGAGAGCTATTTCGGCATGCTCCAGATTAGCAATCTGCTGCTCTCGCAGATTTGCATCTGTGACTTAAAAAAGTGACATTCAGTGAGGAAAAGGTCTGAAGAATAATGAGGACGAATGCGAAGCTAGATGCCTCACTGCACCAGTTTTCGCCGGGTGAATTGTTGAGCGAGAGGCTTAGCGCTACCTTGGAGCAGGGGAAAGCAGGGGATTTTGTTCATCACTGCCTACCCCTCCGGCTGATTTTCGGAGATCAACTAGAATTTACAATAGTCGGGCCATGCTGTCAATGCTTGATTAGGCTTGAGAAGGCTACATTCAGTCACACCCTCACAACGCCAAACTGCTGAAGCAACCCCTCTAGAGAGAACATTTTGTTTAAGAAAACATAGAAGTGGAATAACATCTCTGCCCATCCATCCATCTGCACTTCTTTTTATCGTACAGAAACCGATCCTCATCCTCATCTGCGGTAATTGTATGATCTAGAAATGAGTCGTTTTGAGACGCAAAATTAATTTAGAAGCGTCAGCAGCCTTATGTCACGCTAGGTGAGACGCTGGTCATCAGTCAGATATTCTGGTGTTCACGTCCACGTCTTTCTCACCCAGTTGATGGAGATCAGACGTTTTGAAACTGTAGCGTAGTGAGCCTTCATCCCTGCCGTTTCCGTTCGGATGGTAAGATTCGTTTAGGTTCCACGGCTGCCCTCAAAGTCTGATCGTCAAGCGACATCCCGCGACCACGACCATGGTAGAATTTCAGTCTAAAATCGTGGGAAGAAAAATTCGCGATTCCCTAGCGTACTCTCTGTCCATTAGGAAGGCCACTTTAGGTTGAAACAAATGTAAGATTACTGGAGACCTGCGATTCAGAGCGTTCGAGTTTGATTTCATTGACCATGACCAGCCAAAAATCGCGTTGGCTCATTAATTGTTTGGAACTCCACGGAAAGCTACTGAAGAGACATAGCCAAAATATCCGAGTGGCTTTTGAAAGAGGAGGAAAAGCCTTTTCAGAAACTCGCACAAACTTGCTTGAAATTGTCAAATTCCCCAGGAGAGAAATGTTTATTTGTGCATACTCAAAAACGACAATTACTTTCGCACCAACCTGATACTTGCTGCCACAGAGTCTATTGGACCGCAAGGATCTCGCAAACCGGCAGGAAGGATTCTCTCACGCAATGCCTCCAGTGCTCCATCTGCCAACTTGCACCACCGGGCTGCGTGGCTCTACTCTAACCTTGGTTTGCTTAGGCAGGGTCATGCATATATCCGCTGGCAATGGTCGATGCTGCCCTGCAATTCCGAGATAGCCTTCACATTCTTGATCTTTTTCAGCAAGCGCCTTCCAACCACAATGTGGTCGATTTGACTTTGCCGATCTGCGCTGCAATATGTGACCTTTAGGGACTCCTTCTTTATAAAGAGAGTGCTAGCAATTACAAGATCATGAGCTTCAGCCAGCTCAATGATCCTTTCACCTTCCAGATTTCTCATTTCAAAGCATCTTCCTTCATATACTCTGTCGAAGCACTTTCTGACCTACCCTATATGGCCATTGAAATCTCCTGCAATCGGCACGTAGTTACTTTCAGGAGCGGCACTTTTATGACATCGTCGAGCTCATCGTAGAATGCCACCTTATCCGCCTCAATACTGCCACACTGCGGAGCATATACGGACAACAAAGCGAAATTATCCTGTCGCTAACATGATTCACAGACGAAACATTCTTGTCTGTCCGTGATCGAACATGCCATCTACAATCTCTCTGGCTTGGCACTTTTCCATCTCGTCTCCTGCAGACACAAAACGTGAATCCTCTTCTGTTTCATGAAGTCTGCGATCTTCATCGTTTTACCCGTCGAAGTTTCGATGTTCAAGGACCCGACCCGAACTAGCGTTATTAGCCGAGGTCGTTCGCCCCTCGGTAGCCCTCGCTTGTTAACTACAGAGGGCGGGCGAGCTCCCTGCAGGTCACTTCAGGGTAACCCAGCATTTGCTCTATTCCTCATTGAACCTATCATATTCATGTGAGAACGGTCTCCATCGGCCTGTTAACCTGGGCCTGACGCTGGGAGAACGAAGAAGAGGGGGTTGCTTTGGTCACCGTGCCAACCTCATAGCTCGGAGCGAGGACCTTGTTTATATGGGTAGTCCCAATTCGCCTCTCCCACTTGGTCGACCTTCTCGAGCAAGCATTTTATAGGTCGTGAGGTGCCACCCCCACGCCCGCCTGCGAGACGTAGGCCAAAGTAGGATCGCTCATCGTCCGTAAGGTTTCTCTTTACCATCATCCGCCACACTGTGGACGCGCTCGGTAGCTAGAGCGACTCGTTAGCTGCGAGTGGAGGTGAACTGTGTTATTTTCAGTGAACCTTCAAAGTATAACAGCTGTGAAAAAACTCTAAAAATCTGGTCGTCCATCGTGTAAATACGTACTTCTCGTTGCATAATCTAGACAGGTACAGTCGCGGTTCGCGGACTCTTGCTTGCATTCATGACACCACTTCGTAACCGAAAAGCAGCCTCGTCGTGACAAGGTTTGAGAATCGTTCACATACATCGCATCCCAACAAGTTAGGATGGAGCAGTACCTGTCAGGGCCTATGTGGCGCATTTTAGAACGTGTCACATTCGCAGCGGAACTGCGTTAGTGTATGACGATGCGATCTCATGTGTGTGGGTGGGTGGGTGGGTGTGAGTGTGTTTGTGCTGAAACGAAATTCAGGTACGATATGCAACGGGTTTGCTGATGCGGATGGGGTGTGCCGGTGTGGACGAACGCGAAGGGATGGGTGCAACGGTGTGACAAGGGCACGCCTGCATCCATAAATGGAGAAACACCTGGAGACGGTTCAATGTGAGATAAAGGTGCACTTGCATTTGGAGGTGGTGAAGACATCATGCGGGAAGGCCAGTATTATGTTAAGGATGCGCCAGCGGCCAGGAATGGGAACAGTGTAGGTCCGTTATTTCTGTTCACTTGCCTTTCCATGTGTATTTCTTTACACGCTACTTTCTTCCATATTTCCATGTTGTTCCCATTTCTCTCTGAGACAACCACCCCTACAGTCCAATTTTTCACCAAAAACCATAGTTAGAAACTGCATTTTTTTACTTACAGATAAGTTTTGCACTTATCATGAACGCGCTTCAGATGATGGAATTCAATGGCGGAAAAGGAGAGGAGAAGCGTTTGTTCCAGGAGTGTTTTGCGATTGCACTCGCCCACGAAACACTGACGGATACGGAATTCCGCAAGGACTATAGTTTTTTGCGTAAAGCAACCTGCCTGTCGCTGACCAGGTTGCGCTTGCTATCCTTCTTTTGGGTCGAAACGTTATGCAAGGCGACTGCGCTAGTATAGCAGGCTGCAATCAGTCCACGGTTGCATGGACTCTCGTAAATTTTGTGGAATTGCCGAGCACACCCTTTTATTTGTTGGCCGAAAGAGGAAGAAAGTAGGAAGCTGAAAGACGACTTCTTCCGAAAATATGGAGTGCCTGGTATAGTGGGCATAATCGACGTCACATATATACTAAAAATCGGGCTGAGCGAAAAAGAAGATTTTATGAATAGAAAGAACTACCACAGCTTGAACTTGGGAGTTAGAGTAGGTTTCGATGGCAAGATAAGACGAGTGACCACAAAGTGGCACGGTTTGGCCCATGATTCGCGGGTCTTCAAGTCATCCCAGTGGCAGCTCAAACGTGGTGTCATCAAGGATTGTCTTCTTGTGACTCGGCATACGCCCTGGAAAGTTTTCTGCTGAAACCTGTAAATGACGCGAAGACTCCCAAAGGTAGGTTTACTTCTTAGATTCTGACAGAAACTAGATTCAATACAAGTATTCTTAGAAGAAAGGTATAATAAAGCTGTGTGAAGGGCTAGATCTCTGACAGAAACAAATTTTGGCATACTAAAGAAGCAGTTCCATATACTACATGGACAATGTTGGTAAGATATTTCTTGAACCAGTCCTAGGCTAAAAGTAAATTCAAGGTCTTTTTCAGATACGGAAACATCACAGTCGCATGTTGCGTAAAGCGAAACATTGCGATAGACGCCAAAGAGCCACATAATAATGACTCGGCGAGTGTCCAAGAGCTCTTAATGAGGGATTCTGTTCCTGACAGTGGGCCACCACCTACGCATTATAACGACTCCCACGTCGTTATCTCTGATCTGAATCCAAGCTTTAATTCTGAGCCAGTGTTCCTGCACTTTAAGAGTCTATGACTCATCCTAATAGCAGGAATTCTGACTCGATGAAGTCTTTTCGGGCTCTTTGTGAGCGGACTGACTTCTTTATCTGCAGCTGCACCAGCTGCATCAGCCCGCGCACGCCCATTCCATAAACATAGCAATGTCACTGGTGGTTAGTACTTCCTGAGGAAAGCCTTCGCTGTATCCTTGCCATTCACTTTATCATTGCATCTCATGCAGTTTATCATTGCATCTCATTCACTTTATCAATACCATCTCATCACATTATCAGCTTTACCGTTGTTATTACCATTACCGTTGTTGTTAGAGTTATTAAAATTGAGAAAAAGGTTCGATTACCCAAGTTTGAAGTAGCGGCGCAGAAGCAGTCCCGCGTGGCAACTGACAACTAAGGCGAGCTACAACCCAAATCCCGATGCGCATGCCATGCGGGCGGGATTCTTTGCGAGACAGATAATCGCATACTTCTTTTGAATGCAGGTTCAATAAAAGAAAGATCAAGTCTTTATTCAGCTAAGCTCAAACATGGACATTGAAAACACCTTTTCCGCAAATGACTGTTTGAGCTATCGAGTCTTGTTCTTCTTCTTCTCCTTAGCGTTTGTCCCGCTCTGTTGCAGGGTCCACTGTACGGGTTCTATTACACCAAAAAGCTCGATCTAGGGCGTCTTCTTCTGTAACGTGCAGTTCTTCTAAATCTCTCTTAATCACGTCTTTCCTTCTCTTTTTCGGGGCTCATCTTGGTCGCTTCTGAGCGATTTCCACGCACAAAACTTGACGGATCGGATGTTGTTCGTTTCTCCTCAGCAGGTATCCATACCATCTCAGGCGTTGTGATCTTATCTTTTCTTGAATAGGGACGGTTTGCATTCTTCTTCGCACCTTGTCAAGACAGGTTATTTCGCAACACCATCTGGGCAAGCGCATCTCTGCCATGTTCAATTTTCTTTCCAGAGTCTTATTCAGACACTTGCGGGATCGGAGTCGAACCCGATAGAGATTAGAGCCGCATGCCCCCTCCGCTTCAACCTGTAAAATGGGCGTGACTCGGGCGCCATTCGAGCTACCATGGGTGCTATTCCGGCTGCCATAGGTGCTATTCAGTTGCTATTCTGTTGCTATTCAGATGCTGACCTGTAGTAACACGTTTGTTATTCGAGTAGTATGGGTCATCACTGTCGGGTTTTGAGTCCGCTATTCAGAGATATCAGATTTTCCAGCTTTCAAGACGGTAGATACGGGTTAAAAACGTTGCTACATTGGTTACACCCCTGCTTCTGAGCCTATTTCGCTCCTTGATCACTTTAAAGAGGAACAATCTTGGAAGCGTTATCTTAAAAAGAAACAAAAATAGTCATGTTTCTACCACAGACTGTGGTAAGCACATGCCCGAACAAGGTTACCCCCCGATGTCTGAAGATACATGCACTTTTTGCGATGGCTCCAGCGACTCCACAGCATTCGCCCAGCGTCCGCCTCCTACGTATCTCGCCTAAGCGATTGCTGTACTGTGCTGCGGGTTTAGTCGGGCTTCATCTAACCAGGTGAGCTCCATCGGGCTCGTCCAGTCTGCAGCAAAGCGGAACCACGACTAAGCCCTGACATCCAAGCGCTTGTTAATATACACATTCTAGGAAGCTGTCGCTGGTTTAGCTACACTGTAATTACTCGGGTTATCGAGCGAAAAGCTTCAAATGCATCGGAGAACTTAGATTATCTCGCCAGAAACCAACATTCGATTAACCAAAATTCATATGACAATAAAGTATATTTGACAATGAGGAGTATTTCACAATGATGTAGTCGCGTTTTAATATCTCACAGTCTGATGTCGCCCTCCATTGTTATGATCGTCATTCCTGCCTCCTGGTCTTCCTCTCTAGCGATTCTCGTTTTCTGAAATTAACCAGTCTTCGAACTTGTCCGCTCATCAATATACTGACCCCAAAAATAATGTCCAACTTTGAGCTCTACATTCTAAGATGCATAAACTCGCTCACATTTTGTGCATCTTGAATTCACATAAATCCTAACTAACCTGATTACGAAGATACAACCTAACTAACCTATTCAATGGTCCTATGTCTAGATAGGTCGAGGAAAAAGAACAATTGGGCAAGCCGTTCTCGATTTACACGAAAGTATTTAGATACACTTCTTTCTATTTTCATATACAGTATTCCACAGTGTTATGGAAGCTGTTCAAGTTTAGCTCATGTAATCATGTAATCGTAAACTTCCAAAAATCAAGGATAGTTTGGACACTATTTTCGGGACAAGAGACAAATCTCATTAAACGAAGCACCCACGGAAATTTCCCCTTCTCAGGTTTTCACTCTTTCTGGTACATTAGCGCAGTTCGATTGGTACCTGTACCATACCAACAACGGAAACTCACTGCGTCCAGCGCAGTAACTGGAACATCTTTGTACTGGAGTTCAATTTGGACGAGCTTTCCGCTAGTTGTTTACTGCGCGAATCCCAACAAAAACAGCTGCTTTACTGCAATCTTGGTGAAATAGAGTCGTTACTTCTCTATGTGAGTTTTTTGATGATTTTCTCCCCGTACTCTTGCTATTTCTATTAACTGGAATGTTTTGATTTGGAAAAAAATATTTAAGATTGCGAGTAAATTTTGCAACAAGTAGGTTTATTTTTTGAGAGGAACGTCAAAATGATTCTCAAGAATTCGATGAACCTGGAACTGATCATATTGCATGTATTCAAATGCGTGTTAAAAAGGCGGAAGGAGCATGATTGATTGAATTACTGTATTGATGAGAATTCATGAATCCATCGGAAATGTAGTGAAGAGCGAAGCACAACACAATGGAATAGAAATGGAGTTTGAATTTTCAAATTTCTGGCCATCAAATCTTGCCAGTTGGACGGTTAAGCAGTTTATATTTTCTATTTAGTGATCCAATAAGCTGCACCAGCTTATTGGATCACTGAATAGAAAATATAAACAACTATGCAATTGTATAGGTTCATATGAGGAGTGGCACAATTTTGTCCGAGTGATCTCAGTACAGAGCTAGAAAAAGTCCAAAAAAATCCTTTGAAACTCATTCCACCATCACTGAAAAGATTAGGAAAACCATTGTCGCATTCAAAAGTAGGTGAACTACCAATTCCTAACGGATGAATTTGAAATTCACCAAACGACATAGCTGTGCTTGCTGACTGAAGAATGAGAATGAAATCTTCGGAGGAGAGGCGCGTCACCTTCTCGTAGCTCCTACAAACATCTATCTGTGAATAAAAGACACCGCAGGAAACGAAAATTTTCCAACAAATTGCTCATTAGTAGCGTGGTCTTGCTACGCTTGCACATTGGTTCTGTCACGTCTTGAGCGTACTTCGTACGTGGCAAAGAGTTAACAAGGAAAGGAGGATCGTTAAGACATGTTCGGACAAGAGTGATCCTGGTTAGAATAGATGAGAGTCAACGACTCACCTCAGAGACACCGCGGAAGTCCTGCTGAACGGTTGCAAAGTGGTGTCAGTGACGGAACCAAGAATGAGGAAGGGTGGCCTCAGAATCTGCGGATAAGGGACACTCTACTCGGGTACTAGTTTTTGAGAATTTTATTCCCCTTAATCTTTGCATAAAGGGATTATTTGAGGTGCTGAACTCGAATTCGTATTCGTTTTGTGCGTATCCCCATTTTCATAGATTTACTGTGGACATACTGTAGACACGGAATCTCACAGACTGCTCTCGAATTTTGCGTACAGCAGTTGATATCAACTCTGATAACGAATATCAACATCATTTTGCATGCCACCTCCTTTCTTCCCAAAATCGGTATTTTCCCCCGACTTCTTGCAGTACATCCACCGTTACCTTGCGAAATGGGGACACGGTGCAAAACGGATACGATAACCGTGTTCAGCACCTCCAATACCCTCCTTCCGCCCCTTTGCAAGTCAGGCGGAAATATTTCCCAAAAAATTTGGGACAGAACTAGCCCTTCTGTGTTATCTATAGGGCCAGGTGAATAAGCCCTTCTGTGTTATCTAGCTGTTAAACCTACAATGAAATAACGGCTGCGGAGAAAACTCGCCCATTTCCGCCTTTGCGGCAGGACCAGCCAACGCCTAAAGTCACCACCCCTTCAAATTGCGTGCTGCACCTCTCTTACTTGCACTTATTACTGCGTCGTCGCCTGTTATTCTTCATTCTCACGCAACTTGCACGTCTGTACTTTTGTTGCCCACTTCATCAGCTGCCATCTTAGAGAAGTTTAATATTTTCTAGGCTAGAAGCGTATTGTTGATGATGTGATACAAAGTTTTTAAAGGCAGGGAGCCACCTCATTCTGCTGTTGGAGCTATCAACATATCCTATATCTTCGCGCCATGTCTTTGGCGTATATGTAATGTACATCAACAGGCTCAAATGCGACGAAAGCCCCGTTTTCGAAAGAGTCGAATCGCCCATACTTTTGGAGCCCGGAAGCGGATTGCACCAAGCTGTGCTGGCTGCCTGCCACGCCTGCAGCGTTGGACAACGAGTCTTGGCATGTTTAGTAGACAAGATCAACGGCTTCACATGTAAACTCGCGTTGGCAAACTGCTACAGACCCCGTCCTGGAACACGGGTTTACAGACCATTTTGAGACAGTTGGAATTACCGTGTCGAGTAGATGCAGATTCTGCTGTTAGCTGAACCACGAAAATGAGGTGGACTCCTGCCTTTAAGAGGTAAATAATAGTTTTTGAGGTGACAAGTCCTCTCAATGACTATTATTTCTCTACAGAACACGTCAGGAGAAGAAGGAGCTTGAGGGGACCTGAGAGGATACACCCTGACCTTATCATCATTTCCTCTCTCATTGATTGTGGTAGAATTATAAATGTTCGCTCATTCATGAATGTTAGCTATGCCTCTTCAACATTAATCCTTAGTATTATAGAGAAGGATAATGGTCATGATAAACAAACAGCTGTTGGCATCTTCATCGACGCCCTCCATTCACTTTACATACAAGTACCGCGCTGGTTGAATGCATACTCTTCACGTATTCCCACATCAATTCACCGCGCTCGTTTTAACGCGCCAAGCAGCTAGAAACCTTCGCGACCGACAAGTTAGATCATGCACGACTAGAAGGAGTCGTGGGTTTCCCATATGTGCACTAAGAATGGATGAAGTTGAGGTGACGGGCAATAGTGAGTGGAAATGAGGGAGTCACAGCATACTAATTCAAGATGCGGCGACTCGAAATGTTGGCTTGTACTACAGGGAGTGGGTGAAGTTGGACGAGTTTTCACCGCGGCAGTTGTTTCATTGCGGGTTTAACGGCGAGAGGTGAACAAGGGCCTTGCCGCGGTAGGCTTGGTACTCTGGCTGTCTGCCGCACTCCTCGACGATGCTTTGATGACGTTCTCTGGATATCCTACCCGAGAGTTCCGCACATTTGGACCCCTCTCAAGGCGTTTCCCCACCTTGGGTGTAGGCGCACCCTTATCACACCGTCGTGTATTGAATGAAAAACTAATGAACAAATGCGTAACAACTCACCTTCTCTTCCACAGCCGGTTCTGGACGGCTGCTAACGTAGAAATGAAGGAGGAGTGGCGACTTCTGATATGATCATGATATTCGTGACAAGACACGTGTGGACGTGTTCCACCGTGAAGACGTGACACGTCTTGACATGTTAGTCTACAGAACATGGCCACCATATGTGGCCCGAATAGCAACTCAATAGCAACCTTCGGTTGCTAGCAGCAACGCAATAGCACCCACCGTTGCTGGGGCAACTGCCGTTGCTGTTGCGTTGCTAGTGGTAAGAGGGGGGGGGGGTCGGTTCGGCTCCAATCCGTGGAATGTCTGAGAAGGTAGTGGCCAGCTCTCGCTTCCATACATAACAGCTGGGCCCGTAGTAAACTCATCATTACGGTCAGATAATCTGACCTAGCCACTCATTGCCTCTATGAGCTAGCTCATCTAGGCGATGAGAGGAGGATAATGGCGAGGTATAGCGAGTTGGTCGCGGCTGCCTTCCTCAGGCGATCACTGAGAGCAACTCAACTCAAAAAACCAGTTGGTCTGACTCATGATCGCTGCGATGAGGGCTAGACAGCCACGAAAATAGTGTTATGAGCCGCGGAGGGCTTCGTAAGTTGCTCGGAGCAACTTACGAAAAAATGTCAGGCGACCTGTAAAATATTGCATGCAACGGCGTGAAACTGCGTAGCAGCCCCTGAATGTGCCCGCAGGGCGCGAAGGTTTTGGTTTGGCCTTAATTTAAACTAATTTTTAATTTGTGAGAAAGTGTTAGACTTCGGTGGCCAGAATCTAACTCAGGGTCCAACGGTGTGATAAGGGTGCGCCGGCGTCCAAAAGCGGGGAAACGCCTCAAGTCGGGTCCAACGGTGTGATAAGGGTGCGGCGGCGTCCAAAAGTGGGGAAACGCCTGGAGACGGGTCCAATGGTGTGATAAGGGTGCGCCGGCGTCCAAAAGTGGGGAAACGCCTGAAGTCGGGTCCAACGGTGTGATAAGGGTGCGCCGGCGTCCAAAAGTGGGGAAACGCCTGGAGACGGGTCCAACGGTGTGATAAGGGTGCGCCGGCGTCCAAAAGTGGGGAAACGCCTGAAGTCGGGTCCAACGGTGTGATAAGGGTGCGCCGGCGTCCAAAAGTGGGGAAACGCCTGGAGACGGGTCCAACGGTGTGATAAGGGTGCGCCGGCGTCCAAAAGTGGGGAAACGCCTGGAGTCGGGTCCAACGGTGTGATAAGGGTGCGCCGGCGTCCAAAAGTGGGGAAACGCCTGGAGACGGGTCCAACGGTGTGATAAGGGTGCGCCGGCGTCCAAAAGTGGGGAAACGCCTCAAGTCGGGTCCAACGGTGTGATAAGGGTGCGCCGGCGTCCAAAAGTGGGGAAACGCCTGGAGACGGGTCCAACGGTGTGATAAGGGTGCGCCGGCGTCCAAAAGTGGGGAAACGCCTGGAGCGGGTCCAACGGTGTGATAAGGGTGCGCCGGCGTCCAAAAGTGGGGAAACGCCTGGAGTCGGGTCCAACGGTGTGATAAGGGTGCGCCGGCGTCCAAAAGTGGGGAAACGCCTGGAGACGGGTCCAACGGTGTGATAAGGGTGCGCCGGCGTCCAAAAGTGGGGAAACGCCTGGAGACGGGTCCAATGGTGTGATAAGGGTGCGCCGGCGTCCAAAAGTGGGGAAACGCCTGGAGACGGGTCGAACGGTGTGATAAGGGTGCGCCAGCGTCCAAAAGTGGGAGGAGACGGGTCCACTGCTGTGATAGTGGTGCGCCTGCGCTCAAAAGTGGAGGAGCGCCTGAAAATATAGCTATCGATGCAGGAGGGGTGCGCCGGTGTCCACTACTCAGGGAAATGTCATGAGTTAGGTCCATATTTGTTGAATCGATTCGATGGCGTCTAACATCAATCGTAAAAAAAACTAGATGTCAGACCACTGCGCGGATTAGTATGCAATCCGTGTGAATCCTTCCTCCTTACGTCCTCCCCCGCGTTCTTCTGTTCTCATTTGTTTATGAACACACCGCATCCTCCACTTTTATATGTTCTAATTGACTCTTATCACTTGACCATTTATAGCAAACAAAGAATGATAGACCATTTTCTGCGGTCAATCCAGGTTGAACCGGTTATATATAGTTACAAAAAGCTATTTCAGTTGAGCAAATGATAAGATTGCTTCGAGAAGGTTGATCCTCTTTGATAAGTGCATTTTTTACATGAAAAAAAGCAATGGAAAGGGTGTGGGACACATTATAGCAAAAATATGGAATAGCTGTGACTTTATTTGAATGGAGAAGGGATGAAGCCATGCGAGCGAAGCGAGCATTAGGAAAAGTCTGGAAGTCCGGCGTTAGCCGGACGGCCAGACTGGTAGAAGAAAATCTGTGCTGCAGCAACAGCACAGAAAGCTCTCTCGATCCTCACGAAATTACCACGTACGCTCTTCAACGGATCAGAGTTTTAGAAAAGTGATTCGTGTGAATCTGATGCAAATTTGGACGTGCAGCCAACAACGCAGCGCATTCATGAGTAGGTATTGGAAGCGCTCTCAATCAAAACATGAGCATTCCATTATATCCTTCACTAGACAATATGTCCGGCTTCGTTCGGGTGTTTTGCTACCCCGGCTATTTCACACCTAATGAGGGAATTGGCTACCACCGATAAATCCATTCAAGATGCTCGCTACGTTAGCGATCAGCATGTTGATGGACCCGAATGGCCTTTTTTAACCGACCTATTGGCGAAAAATGAAAAAATGAAGTTATTTGGATAATAACCGTATGGAGAATGCATGCCACATTTGTGATCAGCTTTTTTGAGAACGCCAGTAAATGCGTTCTCACCCATCCCTAATAAGAAGCCAAAAATTCAGAAACTCGGCTAAAAATTGGACAAAACCGATAACTCAATGTTTTTATGCGTAATGGTTGTCATTTTTGTGTACAGAGCATTCGAAAACTCTAGTGCGCATATCCTCACCGGTCCCTGAGCAAAATATGCGAAAAATCGACAAATTAACAAATTGATACAGTCGATAATCACTATTCTCCTAGCATTGCCCATCTCCTGTACAGTCACTAATAAATATACATATTATCCACTGAACCACCGCATTTACTGAGTATTCGGGCATTATTTGTCCAAGAGTCTGAGGCGCCGCCATCCACCAATAAGTCGCCACACCCTCCGCGATTTCTATTCGGAGCATATACACATACAAACACACACAAACACACAAACTTTCATTTTTTATATGTAGTGTGGTAGATTTGCTTCGTCCTCAAGGTGCACCGCCTGAGATCACACGTGGCGTCCTGCTTGCGATCGATACTCAACCGGTTGGCTGCGGGAATACTGCCAGCAGGACGCCACATGGGATTTCAGGCGGTGCGCCTTGAGGATGAGGCGGACGGCACTGTACAGATGAGCATCCAGTGATGTGAAAGGCAACACCTTGGGTAGCCCAATGAACTGAAAACTGATGGCGCACTTTGAAAACTTGTAAATTCTAAAGGCGAGAAAACTCTGAACTCTCCCAATAATTTTCACTCCAAATTGCTCGTCATTATCCATTGAATTCATTCCGTCTGTTTAAAAGAATTCAAAATTTACAGCGGACGGCAACGGCGGTGGCCTAACTGCGGCCTCGTGGAGGACGCAGCGCGACCATGCCGCGCGCCGGGATCGGTGTCATCACCTTCGGAATGCTATTTATAGGGTCTTTACTCCCCGATTTGCTCAAAAATCTTTAGAATCGAGTAAAAAAGCTCTAAGAAGTTGCATAACAGCAGCAAAATACATAGATTACGGCGCGCGCAGCGCGGTTGCGCAACGTCCTTCTCAAGGCCGCAGATGGGCCAACGCCATTGAAGTCCACTGTAATTCATTAGTGCTGAAGCCGAAAAAATAAGGAATTTTCGGAATATGACCCTAATTAGTGGGAGGGGTCAAGGCTATTAAGGAACATTTTGAAATATTTGGTGACAGCTGCAAAAGTGTGAGGCGTTCAAGAGAGGAAAAGATGCAGAACATTGTTCTCCATCATGAAACGCTTTAAGTTTCGAAAAATTTTCACCAGAGGCAAAGTTATAGAGAAATCCCGCGAAAATTTTAACATTCTACCGACGGAGCTCTCGGACTTGCTGCAGGATGATGGGTACATGATAAACGCAGGATGGGTGTGCGGCTGGCTGGAAACAGGTTGAAATTGTCTCATTCAGATAGCTAATATCTTTGAGAAACTTTATTTCTTAGCGAGGATACACTTTGTAATAGCAAATCGAGGGATGAAACATGTTTAACGGCAAACAAGAATGAACCGGCAGCAATGAGTACCTCTGCCTTATCCATCATTAACGTATCTTATCTTGCAAACAACTCAGTATCTCATCAGCAGTATCATTCAATCGATGAGATCGCATCCAGATCGACTCATTCCGCCCCTCATTCCGAATGGGTCGCCTGACGTTCACTCACGTCAGGTCACCCGACTGGTAGGTTTACTACGGGCCCTGGTCTTACTACCGTGCGATAAACCTTGCCTTTGAGTGTACATGAGCATCTTTTGCCGCACAGGATACCTGCAGCTTCCCTCCATTTGTTCCACGCCAACGCTATTTTTCCTTGTACAGCCGTATCGACAGATCCATCCTCACTCAGGGTACTTCCCAGACATCGGAACTTATCCATCTGCCGAACCGCGTCTCCGTTCACATCGGTAACAGGTTCCGAGTCTCCATCGCTGCTCATGAACTCCGTAGTTTTCACTTATCGGTTATCGAGTTGAATGTAAACAGCATAACATAAGAATGCCTACCTCTTTTGTTTCTTCGCTTCTGGAACATCTCTTTCACAACCGGACAGAAGGAATCTGACCATGGACTCTTCCTTTTTTTTCTTGATCGAGCGGTTCCACATATCCGATGTTACCGATGTTCGGTTCAAATTAGATCGTTTGGAAGACCAACTGTTGTTTACGCCACAAAGTAAATAATTAACTATTGGTCCTTCAAAAGAGGGTGTTAGAAGTATATCCATACTATTTGAGGACGCTGACGCAGTCAGAAATGGGGAAGAGCCCCAGTTACATGATGAGTGCGTCTAATCTGGAAGATGGTGGATGTGTGAGAAATGGGTCTACCGATGTGTGACGGATACCCTGGCGCCCCGTGGTTGGAAAGGCTAAAAGCAGTGAGCTCACTGAAAGTGAGTGACGGTTAAGGGGACGAGAACGTCTCACAATGAAAGCGATGCAGAAGGAGAAATCCACAAATGGGTGCGGTGTACTCCGGCTCCCACAACAGTAAGATAGGCGTCACTTGGCGGGTCAACAGCTGAGATAGATGTTTTGACGCCAGAAAGTGCAAAAAACCAGACTACTGATGTGGTGAGGAGCTGCCGACATGAAGTTGGCAAAGGTGTCACCTCCAAATGATGCCTGAAGATCCATGTTAGCCGGACGTACAGCCTAGTAAGATATGACTTCATAAACTCTAGAGAAGACACCTAATGTAGTATGAAACTCACCACATTGTGGTCGACCTCTGATCCTCCCGCCACCTCCACAAAGCGTCTCGAGTGCGTCATTTAAAATCTGTTGGACTTTTGTTAGCCGCAGCAACCTTTTTACTCCCCCGCCTGTCTTCGATCATTCGCTTACCTGAATTAATGTATGTCATTAACGTAGATGAACGGTTTCCATAATGCCAACTATCATTGCGCCTTCCATTGGGGAGCAGTACTTTTTAACGACCTTTAACTCATCTCTTTCTTTTTGATCTACTTGCTTTTCTGTCCTTGATACGCCGAGTGCATTGACTTCTTCTATACTCGCGCAGAGTTTTTCTCTCTTAAAAAACATCTTGCAATGTTTGAAGAAAGCCAAAGAAAAATGTCACACTAAGTTAAACGTACGGAAACTCCTGTACGACTGCGTCCGGATCTGTTGATCTCGGATGCTGTTATGGTATGTGGAATAGTTGTCGAGATACTTTCCTATGATGAGAGAGACCTCTTCTTTAGTTGAAGGTGCTTAACATGATTTCTGAAAAAAAATGCCTGTTAACGATAGGATTTTCGTAGCGCGAACTGTAATCCATCCATTATGAGATGAAAGCAGAGAGTCTCTTGGAATTTCCGAGAAGAATGCGCCCTCACTCAGTCTTATGCATGAACATGATGGGAGGGGATGTGCATACTCAAGAAAGCCCCTGAGAGGCTCCATGCTGTGCACGAAACTGGAGAGGATGCATCCTTAGCTGTGCGATGTACGCGCACTCTACGGTAATGCTCCGAACAATTGAAAAAAAAAAACCGTGTGAAAACCGCAGTAATATGGTAATTTTTATATATGGGAATGTTTAACGCCATTCTTCTGCTGTTCTCCCCCCACTTGTTCTGCTGCCGCTCCAAACGTACAGTGCACTATAGGAGGAGAGTGACTATAACAATCGCTATTTTAGAATTCATTCTAGAACTTTATTGTTATTTTAGAGTAGAAGAAGTGGAATAAGAGGCGAAAATAACAGAGGGTGAAAGTAAAGCTAATTTATTACTATTAATTTTAGTATTGGTAACATATTTTAAATGTGAATGATACAAAAAGGCATAGTCCACTTTAATGCCAAAAAAACTATAGTCCACTTTAATGCCAAAAAAGCTATATCATAATCGACCCAGAATGCGATCAAAATGTTGGATGTACCATCGCTCCGTCGGCCGTCGGCCGACCCGTCGCTAAAACATCCAAAAGAAGCGAAATTTCCTAGCGAAAAAGGCTGATGAGCTCGATCCCCTTTTTAGAACCCCTATTATTTGGACACGATGGGGATCCCACCTACAATACCCCCACTAAGTTTGTTAAAAATGAACATTCAGAACGCGGATTTGCTTCTTTTGGTTCCAAGGCTATAATTCATCGTAAAAGAGCGATTCACAGACCAAACCAGAGGTCAGAAGCAGAATGGAGTGGGCTAGCATATTTCATGAAACCAGCTCCAAATTTCGATTTTGAACACTGAAATTCCAGAGTCATTTATACTGCTCGGATCGTGCCGCGAGTCGAAGTATGTCGCGCGCTATGTGCGGCAAGGCCGCGGCAGAATTAAAAACTTGCGAATTTCGTTGTTGAAAATCAGAATTTAGGGCTGGTTTCACGAAATATGGTAGCCCACTTCATTGCCGTTTTTGACCCCTGGTTTGTTCTGCGAATGGCTTTGTTACGATGAGCTATAACCCTAGAACGAAAATAACGCAAATCCGCGTTCTAGATGTTCATTTTTAACAAACTTAGTGCGGGTACTGTACATCAGAGGGATCACCTCGTTTCATTCATACGAGGTTTGAGGGAGCGGTGTGAGGAGCCTCCGCTGGACATCACTGCAATGCTTAGCAGGTAATCCCCTCCTCTGCAGAGATGTTCATTCATACTGCAGAGATGTTCATTCTACTTAGAAAGTACTATGAATCGCATACTTGAAAAAGATGACGCGCATTTCTAAGATATGTTGAAGACACAGTTTCATACAGGCTCAGCTTGGCTACGAATAGAATATCTGCCTTCTGCTTATGAAACTGTCTTAAACTGATACGTTTGTTTTTGGAAGTTAGTGTTTATTTCAATTAGCTTGATCTCTCGTAGGTGTGGACCCTTTCGAGACATCTTCCCCACTTCCCGGAGCCGGCGTAGTCTTGTCACACCATCGGACTTGACTGTAGGCGTTTCCCCACTTATGGGCGCCGGCCCACCACTATCATCTAACAGCTGTTGATCCGTCCAGTGGTATCTCTCCCATGACAGGGCGCCTGTGCACCTCTGACATAACTGGCGACCCGTTTCTTACTATCTTCTCTTACATCCGTGCTGGCGCGACCCTCACCCGTGCTTCATCCATGTCATCTCGCAGCCCTCATACCTGTCATCTTTCGTCTGCTCGGCTCATTCTCCTTGGCATCGTACCCATCTTTCCCCTTTTATACAGTCTTGCAATCATAGGCCATTCCAACTGAGGTGTGAATAAATTTCGGTCACAATGAGAAGTTAACATGTCTGAACATGACAGAAGTGGCTCGAAACACCTGAAAATCAAAGTAAAAATCAAAATTTACCACATTTTCGTGCATAACGCGACGCGCTGAACACGAGGTGTAAGTAATTTCAATTTTTGATGACTGGTTCTCGTGCACAGGTGCACACACATAAACTGCCAAGTATTAATATGTAGATAGTACAAGCCTGAAGTCCGGTTAACGCCGAACTTTCAGGCTTTTTTGGACTCACTTCGCTCGCCTCACATTCGTGTATCTGTTCCCCTCTACTGAGGGGCAGCGCATCGCTCTCCCTGGTGTGGACCCATCCAATTACATCTTCCCCAATAGTGAGCGCCAGCGCACCACTTTAGCAGTTATGGACCCGCCTGGCGATGTTTCCCTAGTACTGGCCGCGAGCGCATCGCTTCCATAGCAGTAGCCCGCTACTTATCCTTTATACAACGCCTGCAACCTCGGAACACTCGCCCGTACGATTCTTCCTTCGCCTGGCTCATCCTCTTCGCTCTAACGGCATCGTATCCACCTCTTTCCTTTAATACGGTCTTGTAATCACAGGCCAGTACCACTCATTCCATCTGGGGTGTAAACCAATTTCGGTTATTGAAAGAACCTAACATCTCTGAACATGACAAAGGGGCCCGAAGCACCTGCAGATCGAAGGCAAAATCAAAATTCACCACATTTTCGTACATAACTCGACACGCTGAATACGGTGGGTAGTTATTTTCCGTTTTTGATGGCTGGTTCTTGTGCACACTAGAGTTTTGCATTCGAAAATATTTTTCGAATATTCGAATCATCGAATTTCTAGGAACCCCCGAATTTTCGGATATTCGAACTTTCGAGTTTCTAGGGATCCCGAATTTTCGAATATTCGAATTTTTGCGAACCACCAAATTTTTGAATATTCAAATGTTCCAATACTTGTTCGAATAACATTTCATTTGACATGTGGATGATCAATGCGATATGTTACCCAATCACAACGAGCCTCAAGCTTTTCGAGTAATAAGTTTTATTTGCCGTTCTAGAATTTCTCACAACTTCCTTATGAGTGGTAGCTTGTGCTGCAGTGGAGTTGATCCCTTATCGGTTTTAGAAGTGCAGCTGGTTGTCATGAATTTTGGAGCAGCTCGTTCAGTGGATACAAGTTACAAAATATGCACCGGCGGAGCTGCTCCAACTAACTAGATCCTGCATACTATATACAACCGACAGGAAACGACACATGTGATATTGCAGAAAAGCGGCCACCTCGTCTGCCACCGCTGATAATACGCACATGTAAGATAGTAACTGCTGGATATTGTGACCACCACCCTCGTGGCATCCGTCTGTACTTCTTGCTTCACAAAAGAACATTAACACTGCCCATATTCATAGCCCTCTGCGAATATATACACAAATACATACAATATAATGTCTAAAGGGGGAACACAACTGACTCGTCACTAGGGGTTGATGGCAAACACAAACTCCCTGAGGTATGAGTAGTGCTCGGCAGAAGCAGCATGTGCTCGATGCCTCCTCGCTCAGAAACGCTGGATTACCTCTCTGTAGCGCTGCTCCTATCCTTGTCGTATCATGTGGGTTGTTGTTGTTGATTGACACATGTGTTGTTCCATCATCTATCCTCTTGCCTTGCGACGCTACCGCTTCCCGTGGTTGACACTCGACGAATAACTTGGTGAGTACACGCGCGCCGGCTATTTATGCATTTTCGGCGAAGGGGGCGGAGCCTAACGTGCGCGTGCGAGGAGCGTAAGGCCATTGCGCGCAGCGACCTGGACCTCCGAAGATGTTACAAATAGAGTCGCTCGAAGTCGCGACTCTGGTTAAAATTCTTAAGCTTAGGAACGCCTGCCTCTTTTGGTATCTGAAACGATTATTAAAGGATCGTGAAGTGATGAAGTCCT
This sequence comes from Ancylostoma caninum, assembly GCA_037903475.1. Lineage (NCBI taxonomy): Eukaryota > Metazoa > Nematoda > Chromadorea > Rhabditida > Ancylostomatidae > Ancylostoma > Ancylostoma caninum. Next base: position 99,008 of record JBAJFG010000206.1, on the reverse strand, counting down.
TCATCTAACAAAGGCATTCCCTTTAATACCTCTGTGTTGTAGTGCAACAAAACGGGCCATGTTAGTGAATGTGTGGGTATTGATGTAGTAAAAATAATATTAGGCACAGTGGTTCAGTTACTTGATTATGAATGAACTTCCGCCTATAACAAAAAAGCGTCAGCGATACCAAAAAAAATACGCTGCGAGTTACCTTGTGACTCATTATTAGTTCTGTTTATCCGCTCCAACTGCATGCTGTACGTTGGATGTCAAAACCAGCTGAACTTCTATACCAAGATGTCGGAGTATGTTTGGGATAATCAGAGGATCTTAAGATTTTGTGTGAACTTTGAATCCCGTAACTAACGGTTATGTATTTAGAAAGAGTTTCAACGAAACAGTTGTTGGAAATCTGCTAAATATAGGGAAGAATGCTGTGTAAAAGTTATAGTTACAGGTTGCAGCTCACTTACATAGTTCTGGAGGTAAGGCTCGAATAATCAGAAGTTTAGTTGAAATTGCTGGTTTTTCAAGCGTTAACGTCGTATAATTCGCAGATTTGCAGTTTCAAAGCGTTCACATGCGGTTGGCGGCTCTCAAATGCGAACAAAGATATGAGCAAGTTTTTAAAAAAATTGAGATTGAAATGAGAAGATGCACTGGGGTTTCAACTGGAACGGTTCATTAGCGAGAAAGTGGAACTCAAGCAGTTGCGAAGCAAAACAACTCCAAACATTTGAATTTTCGAATAATCCAGCACCATCGAATTTTCGAATATTCAAATTTTTGAATTTTTCGATACTTCGAATTCTCGAATATTCGTACTTTTGAATTTTTTGGGACCTCCAAATTTCCAAATATTCGAATTTTCGAATATTCAAACATTCGAATGAATATTTGAATCTTATTCGATTAGGTCAAAACTCTAGTGCACACACACACACACACACACACACACACACACACACACACACACACACACACACACACACACACACACACACACACACACACACACACACGAGCTGCCAATTAATAAGAAGTAAGATGATACCGGTAAGCTTTCCTGTTCTTTCCTGATTACTCGTATGACTCTCCGTATTCGTGATGGTCTTTTTTTCTTCATTGTCATTTCCAATATCATCTCGAAATCGGAATCCACGATGTGGCTTCTGCAACAGTTCAATCCAGGTCTAGCACAATTATTGAATATAGCTATATTTAGCAAGAAACTTGTATAGAAGGTTCCGTCAAGAATCACACTTAGGAAACACAAGGGGCGAGTGATATAGGACAACATAGAAGAGAAGTCTGCATTCTTGAACAAAAACTCAAGCATTGTCAAGTATGGAACAGACTATATAAAGAATAAGAACATGTGTCATGAAAACTCAGTGCGAAATTTGATAAGCTTTGCTTGCCACTCTAGGTTGGTATGATGGAATTCTTTATTTATTTCGATCCAACGTTTCAACAAAACCGTCTTCCCCAGAGGTCTGAAAGTGACTCTAGTGATTTTATTTGTGTTCTACACGACCAAACGTCTCATCATCTTTTGCTCGTTCTCAACCTTGTTCAGGACAAAGTGCAATGAGAATTCTCAAGATTGAGGTTGAACCCACCAGACTTTCCACCCTTAGCGGAATTGTCCGCACTTGTTTGTGATCGAATGGTTGGTACTCAACGTCCGGATCTTATTAGATAGCCCGCTAACGATAAGAAAGGAAGAAGTTCGTTTGTTAGTGATAGACATTCATTTCGGTTGTCCATTGCTGGATTTCTTGTGAAAATCCAAGCCGCTTCTAGAGCCTTTCTTGCCGAAATGTCTGATATACGACTGTTGTATACTTATTGTAGAGCCTATTCCGAACCAACAGCTTTATGATGTTGTCATTGGGAATGTTCACCAAGGATTATTCTGCAGTTGAGCTCGAATTATGCATTGTCGAAAGGCAACGCTAATGTTGTAAGAAAAAAAATGGTAAGCAAAGTGGGAGCTTGCTGTTCCGTGATGTCTGGCTCCGCATGTCAGCGCGTGATGTTCTACGCTGGTACTGTGCAGTTGGATAGTCGTTGATGCTTGCTATTTCCAGCGCTAATTCTCTCGACTCTCACCGTTCATCCTCTCCTTTTGCAGCTGTTCTGAACACATTACGCACTACAGCACGTTTAACAGCAGCAGGATGCGCAGACTTCGCGTGAATCAAGATGTTCTTGGAGCTTTCCGTTCGGTACCACTTTACGTGCATGATACCGCTCGATATTTTATCTGGGTAATGAGGAGAGGAAACCGCCCATCACGCGGAGTTTCTCGTGTAAGCCTAATGTACTGCGACTGTTCGTTTAGAATTTTGAAGCATCCATCCATTCGACTGCGTTGATGTTACTACACAGCAGTCGTCAATGTAGCGGCAGTACATTACAGGTAAGCAAGCAAGTACTAGTTCCTCAATTCTAGACATGAAACATATCGTAACAACAGGTCTTTGACCCATGGCACGTCCTCGAGCGAAGTATTTCAAAGACCACTTGAATATGTTACATTTCAGAATAAAATGAATGAGGATCAGTATGTGCGCGTTGTTCAGTCCGAAGGCTCACGTCTCACGCTTTACTCCCACGCTTTTCACGACGCCTGCAGTGAAAATGATATCGAGACTGCAAGGATCACTGTTATTGGAGACATTCATTTATCGTCGCGCGCTCGCGCTTTTCTCAGTCTAGGACCATCTCAAAGTATCAGTAGCTTTGACATGTCGCAAAATTGTGGGGGGGGGCTTGCAAAAATTACAACATGTGCCGCGAAACAAAGCAAGACGAGAGACTGCGCCTGAATTATCTGCGTCGGAAAATATTATAAAAGATTGCTGCCATCGGTGCCATTTCCTCGCTCCTTTTATGAAGAAGCTCAGCCATACCCAGCCGCTGATTTCAAAATCCGTGTCTTTTCTTCGGGAATTTTAGAGGTTTTGAACTGATTTAAACGGGTCCATCAGTCCGACCTTTCTCAAGGGCAGTGGCATGGGTTTGAGGAAGTACGCGATTTGATAGCAAAAAAAAAAACCATTCGTCTTTCAGTGAGCGACAAAGGCGGTGAACTTGTAGTGTTACCCCAAACGCTGGACCGAAATATTACAGAACTGCACCTCTCTGATACCACCATTTGCCAGCGTGCAACAGAGAGAAACTTCCCTGCTAAATGTAGAAGATTGAACGATACGTGGATCAATGTAGAAAGGCTGCAGGACTAGATGAACGCTTTGTCAGCATGCTGAAACTGAATAAACCAAATTGTCCAGTCTTCTACAGTCTGGTGAAAACCCACAAAATCTCCTGGCAAGAAATGCGTTCTATAAAACCAGAGGTGTACATCTCGACGTCACGTTGTGGGGTACTTTACTACAGGCTCTTCACTTTCATTTGTGGAGTTTATAAATCTCGAAAGCAGTCTGAACTCTCAGCTCAAACCGTTCATAGAACCGTCAAATGGACATAACAGGGGTGGCATTGATTACCAGCCCAACAACGAGGGTTCAACGAGGAAATCGAGGACAACCGCGACCAGATCTTTGCATGGATTCAGAACTGCAACGCTACCTTCGAGGAGACTCACGCTACTGTCGCTGCCCTGAGAAGGGTCGTTTCGAAAATGGAGCCAGTGAACATCCCTGACAGCATTGCGAACATGTACGTAAGTGCATCTTCGAAAGTCAATCAAAGCCAGAACCCTACGTAATTGTGGCCCACGAAAGTTGCGTGGCCACAAAGGGCGAATTTTGCAAGACCTGCAGCTGGAATGCGTTGAAAGAAATGTTTACTCACAGCATGCAAAATATATCAATTGATTTGTGCGGAGGAAGAGGTTGAAAGTCCGCAACTTTATCACTAACTTTTGGGTTAAAAAAATATTTTTATAATACTTATCAACTCTGTGAAGATGCGAACACAGATCAGCCTTCTTGCTAAGGTTCCCTCGGCAACTATTAGGGATTTGTGCAGGGATCAGTGGTAGGCTTGTGAAATTTGAAATCAATTCAGCAGTGAATCACGTTGAGTCCCTACCATTCTGAGCCATATTCTCATCTCTGATGTCAATACTGATCCTCACCATACACAGTTCAAATTCAGCTAAACATTGCCCGTACCATCCTAGGGTTTCAAAGTTCTTCACCGTTTCCCGAATATCCCATCTGTTGCGATTCATCCATTAGTGCGTTTCACGGGAAAGGTTAAGTTCATTGAAAAAGCTGTGAGTATTTTTTAATTGAAAATTTATTAGAGATTCAAGATCAAATGTTCAGGGTGACAACAAGGTCTTTGGCCGAATATAACAAAATATAAAACTGGGATTAGATGGGGTAGCAATTTGGAAATTTGTCTTAGCTATGCAGAATTCATGCGCTTTAAGAATCCACTCTTGGATTCTAGATAGCTCTCTTGGCCTCTCCGTAGAGTCGACAAAATCGTCGGCGACTGCAACGCACAAGGGCCGCAACCTGGTCGAACTTTTATGGTCCCGTTTTCTGCTTAGATCTACACCAAGGGAGCTGGTATTTTAACGAAAGTCAGCACTGATCCTGCTTTCTGAGAACTGCACCTCAGAGATCCAGAAGTCTTTGTTCCAGGGAGCGCGCTAATTATTAAGCAAATATGACGGATTAGGTGAAGTCGAAAACTGGAGGTCTGAACCAACCCTCTGCTGCTCTTTCTTCTTAAACTTGGTGAAACACTTCTGTTAAGTGCTCACCCTATTTTTATCAGATGTGCTTAAGTCTAGGAAATAACCTACCTCTTGGAATTTCGCTCTGCCCACTTTTGCCCTTTGTTTTATGAATTTTAGTAGGAAAAAGTCGAGGTAACAATCTATTCCTTTTCTGGTTAACAAAGCTAGTTCATACATGGATCTCGCTAGGACAGAAAGCTTCTACCCTCTTGAACATAGGGCAGAAAATTGGTGAACTGGAGAATCAACCAAAAGAAGTTTTTGGAAAAGATGTCCTAAGGCCCTACTTGGGGCCATTTCCATCTCTACTTCGCTTCATATTTGCTAACCGTACAAGATTCAAATAGAGCTATGGGTTATCAAATTTTGCGCATGTCTTCGAGACATTTGGATAGTCAACATGAATACAGATTCATGGGTTTTCCGGCAAAGCACAAGAAATAATTGTTACAACGTCTCTGGCCAAAGACTTTGTTGTCATCCTGTATCTAGAATGGTATCCTCCCTCCGACTTTTTACACAGGCAATCAAAACTGTACAATTAAGAAGATGCATATAATTTCAAAGTTATTAGATATCCTAAAGGTGATTCTAGTATACCGATGTATATTATGAATCATACTTTCACCACAGAAATCATTCGCATCAGCAGAAGTTGTACGGGGTATGGAGATTTTAAGAGTAGGCTAGTGCAACTATCAATGCAATTTATTGAAAATGGATGGACTACAACTATTACACTTAGAAGAATTTGTGAAACTATCAGAAGAAAACCATTCATTATTAGAAAGTATGGGTTCAACCTACCACATGTAATACCGCTAATACATGAAGTAGGGAATGAAGTTAATCGACATTAATTACACACAGACACACACAGACTTCACTATATTGTCCAAATATATCTTTCAATAGGTGCCAGGTGTGGGATAAGGGCACTAGATGATCTACGCAAGTAAAGGTCAATTACTTTGGCGCCATAGAGGTCATCAATAATCCAGGTATATAAGGAGAATGTGTATGGATGTACTGCTCATACACTAATATTCCCAAATCTCATTCGCTTTTATGGACTTCAGTATCTTCTTCGTGGACTTCTGCCTTTGGTTACTCTTGTCATGCAACACTAACATCTCTTTACAATAACATCAGTTCATATCTTATGTTATCCTTTTGAAACTTCCTTGGGTAACTACTGACGAGGGGCACCAAGCAAGTCTCACTGTTGGTCTAGTTAAGCCCCGAAACCAACAGCGAGAAAGGTATGTACCTTGTAATCAGACATACTTCTTGTTAACAGTCTTGAGATACTTTTGAAAACTCTGAATTCAACTTTCAGTTCCTCAACAATTGGGGCCATTTCCATCTCTACCTCGCTTCATATTCGCTGATCGTACAAGATTCAAATAGAGCTATGAGTTATCAAATTTTGCGCATGTCTTCGAGACATTTGGATAATCAACATGAATACAGATTCATGGGTTTTCCGGCAAAGCACAAGAAATAATTGTTACAACATCTCTGGCCAAAGACTTTGTTGTCACCCTGTATCTAGAATGGTATCCTCCCTCCGACGTGCAGGCAGCTTTTGAAAGCATTTCTTCCAGACGAATGGTGCGAGACAAACCACGTGCTCTGTGAAACCTTTACTAAGGCGCGGGTTTTGGAGTCCTTTCTTTTCAAATAAGGGTTGAGAATTCAGGAAAAGGTAATAGATAAAATCAGGTCTGGGCTATAAGAGGAATAAGGGAGAGCCCTTCTTCCACATTTCATGAGTTCCGATACCGATTTTCTTGCAACGTCTGAGGGTGGCATTACCATGTTTGAGGCGGACTTTTCAAACCAAACCGTCCTTCTCATCGATAACACTCTTCAGAGTCTAAACTTTTTGATCGTGAACATCAGCATCGAAATTCCATTCTCTCTAGAACAACTCCCAGCGATGAGCGCAAGCCGCGGCTGTTGCAAGTTGAATCGACATGGCCTGACTTCGTCTTCGAAGCCTGACTTTGTCTTTGAAACTGCAGTCCCCCAGTCTTAAGCGTAGCTCGATTCATGTTTCTTGTCGATTCCCTCCAGTTTGGTCTCCGCAGCCTTCATGTTCAATCTAAAACTGAAATATGAGATGGTACAGATACTCACGCTCTGGGAGATTGGCTTTGATGGCGTACAAAAATGTTAGGGTAACGCGGCTAGTATTCCTGCATACAATTACAGTATTACATTGTGTATATGTACCTCACTTTAAATCGGTCGCATCGCAAAGTCGCCCTTTCTACTAACGTACATAGTTTGACCAGACATGAGAAGCTCAAAAGATATCCAAAGGATCTTCTAGCCAACTTGAGATCCGGTATAATTGGATGTGTGCTTTTTTTCGAAGAAAATGTCCGTAAGGCGTTATGGTGGGCGAGGATGCCCCACGTTATCTAGAGTACCTAGAGTAGGCGACCTTCCTAACACCTCAAATGCATTAAGTTGTTTGAGAATTCCGCAAAAGTAGAAGCACATTCATAATTTCACTGAATGATACAGCAAGCCCTGTAGACCGTTCAGTACGTAGCTATCACGTATACTATACCCATCGCACCGCTTCCTTTCCCATCCTTATGTTGTTTCTCAGAGGACCACACCTAATTGAACTTTGGTGATCACAAGGTGAGGGGTCGCTTCCTTAAGCAACTTCCAATCGCCGTTGTCCGAATCAGTCTTCCTTATTCCCGTAGCGAGATTCTGAGTGAAATGAATCGTGAGACGAGAGATGGTCCTTTTGAGTGAATCGGACCTTTTGAATGATTCACACGCTGGTTGATCCTGAACCCGTTTTTCTTGCCCATGGCGGTGCCCTCCAAGAACAATTCCATGGTATGATTATGTTCAAAGCGGGTAATTTCGTCTTTAGCTGAAAAATATTCGCTCAAACCGTTCTATCCCCACTATCGAACTGAAATTAACGGAACACTCAAAAACTGACTTAGATCCCAGAGTTTCATGGAATCTGCACTTTCCAAGTGTCCCTTTGCTGGTGCATACATAGTTGGCTTTTAGCAGCCGTCCCATATATCCGCATATTTAGCAAATTTGCTCTTTAGTGCTGGAATGTATGGGCACTTGCTCAAAGATATCCAAACCCATTCGATTTCAGGATGAGCGTCTTCACGTGTGTCAACTTCCTTCTATTTGCACTTTGGGGGCAACCTGAAGGCAATGAGCTTCTTTCCTACTAACTCACCGATAATCTGTGATTGTTTAATTGAATTGTATGTGCGTCGTTTTGATACACGTAATTGGTTATGTGTTGTGAAGATAAAAACTCATTTTTATTCTCATTTGTACAGCTATTTTATAAAAGCTTCTAGTTCAAAAAATGCAGAAGGGTGCATAGAAGCGGCAGCCGATGGAAGTGCAAGAGGCCAGACTCGCAGATCGGAATGGACCCTTTATGGCTTGGATCCTTGCCTGACAAGGTGATGGAACACATTTCTCATTTCTGCCCCAAACTCCGAAAAAGCTGTTTTTGGAGAGGTTTCACTACACTGCTGTTGGTGTTGCCCTGGCCCAGTGCCCAGCTGTGGAATGGTCAGGTGGGTTGGTTATTGGACTACTGGGCGCGGAATGGAAGGTTTGAATCCCTTCGCTGACATCTATATTGCAGTTTCGTGTTTTAGGCCTTTTACTTTATCTGAAGTAGTTTGAAGTTCTTAGGGGAAGTGTAGGCTCTCATCACTATCCAAGGTTTTGAGTTGTATGGAGTAACGGCGAATGAGAAAATAGCCGAACACATATACGGCTTCTCGGTAAGAGTTCCCCTTTGATTCATTTGAAAAAATGACCAGTGACACCTGTAAACGCTGCACCAATCAGTGAACTACGTTCGAGGTAGGGTTTCTATTCTGTGACTGGTTCGTCAATCTAGAAAGGTAATATTTTCTTACCTTTTAAACATTTTTTGATATGGTAGAAGGACTAAAAAACAATAATGGGATATCCTATCGACGTGATAAAAACCCTTTGGCCACAACGCAGTCCAGTGTATTACTATATTATCCACTTGGCCACTCCATCGGTGGACCACAGGCGGCTGCAGTATAACAAGATAGTGGAAGCTTTTTTTGGAACCCGCGGCAGGAATGAAACATGTACAGTAACAGTTTGTTCGGCAAAGATTCAAGCCGTTCCGTTCCGATCTACGAGTCTGGCCTCCCGCCCAGAATGGCAATCCTCTAACGCTTACCTTCTCTCAGTTTAGTTTCTTCCCGGTAAATAAATATTCTCAGAAGGTATCACAGCCGATTCCTATGACATCATTTTGATTGTTGATTAGCATACAAGTCAACGAGCGCGAGAACAACAGAGCGGGAGCAACAAAAGAATCTGTTAAAGGGACACTGCTTCCTGACTTCCAGAAATCGTTTATGCTTCACCGCACCGGTGTGTTCGCCAACGCAGTGACAAATCCTTTGTTCCCGTCGGCGTTTTTTTTTAACATCCTGGCATTCTTAAGAAAATCTCCAAAATCTGCAGACTACATCGTAGCTTACTGCAAATGTGACATCATCACACCTGCTGACAAATAATCTTTGGTTCGAATATGTAACTCTGATTACTCGAAAAATGCAGCAAACACTAAGGAAAAGGGAAAAGTAAGCCAATGCCATATTCCTGCCTAACTTATGGTGTATTTTCGAAATGTTTGCCAACTCCTTCCCAAAAGCGTCCCCAGCAAACTTCCTTAAAAACCCTGCTTAACCGCACTGCTTGATTTCCACTGCTGGTACTGTGATTTTTGCAAATCTCGGTGAGCAATGAAACTACCAGCAGTTAATGCTCTACTTCTGCACCCACCAGGTTGGTAGACAAATCTTCATTCGTCTATTGAGACTCGCCAAATATTGTGACAAATTGGTGGACTTACTGACCTCTGAAAAAGACGCTACCGTCGAGCGTCAGGCCACGTGGAATAAAGGCTCACCTATGTACCAACCTTGCTGGGGCAGACGTACAGTATTAGATTCTACAAATATGCCCAGATTCAAAACAAACCGAATACGTGAAGATTACTGGTAACAGTGGCCATACACTGGTTGGGAAGTTTTATTGAGCCATTTCCAAGTGGCACCTCTTTAGCAGCAAGAAACACTTTACAAAGACCCTCTGATACTAACAGTAAGAAGTATAAATTCCTGTATACCTCTCACTTTGGAAAACAGCATGTTATGTGCGAGTGCTGTGTAGTCATTCTTTCCAAATAAAAACAAGTTAATGGAATGAACAAAAAGCTGAGAGACGTATACGTTCATACGTAGCTGTGTACATTATAGGAGGACGTATGGAAACGAAAAAAAGTCTCTGAACAAATTACTGTGTTTGTTCTATAAGGCGCTCTTATGCAAAGGACGTATGGAGCCGGCTGTCGCGGCGTGTATCTATGTATGTATCTGTGATACGTGTATGTAGGTACCTCAAACTTGGGTAATTAAACCAGTGACAGCTGCGGATTCCGGGCCTAACGGCCCGAAATCCATGGTTATCCTCGGGATCCAGCCGGCTGTCGCGGCTGGGATCACTGAGGAGAGCCATGCAAAAATCGGTTGAAACTCAACCAAAGCTGCCGAACTAAAAATCCGGCAAAAATTCTGCATAGTTCTGGTTTTTCTGTTTCGAGACTAGTGGGCATGACCACTCATGACGCTAATGGAATTAGCCGCAGTGCAGCTATGAATGTGCATCGCAACCCTTTGATTTAGAAAAAACATAAACAAATGCTTGCCACACACATGTATTTGAAATGAAAAGGGTGAAAGGGCATCCCCAACGTTTTGACAGTTACATGTATCGTACTGAGCAAAAGAATGCAATTTGTGTGCAGATTGCGTCCACAACTCGCATGAGAATTTCAACCTTCAAGATCTTCTCTGAAAGAATTTAAGAACGGAGACCAAGGGTGCATTATTTCTGCTTCTTACTGTAAATTTTTCATTCTGCAATTTTTCGTGCATTTCTATCGTGCAACCGCGGGTGGGGAGCGTAAAACATGGAGTGGGCGGTGCGCGAGAGCTCTGTGATTCACCAATTGGATGAATTGACCAATCGCAGAGCTGGACGGCACCGCTCTTCCCAGTTGTAAAGCTCCACACTCCGCAACCGTCACCTCCATAGTGAATTGTGAAGCTTCTAGAAAAGTTATTGCTGAGCTCACCAAAATCGCTTGCAGGATCAAAATCTCAGCGGATGCTACCAAGGGCTACATAACCCATGGAGCGGTGATGCACCTCACTCGAATGACGGGTGATTTCTCCAAGAGAATTTCCACTAGAATTCTGTCAAGGTTCATGGTTTTTGTAATAGCACATTTTACACCCATGGGTATGATTATCCATAGGTAACAGGTATAGATAACGTCACGTATTGGCTCATATGTTGATGGACGTCAGGTAAAGGCCAAATTTGGGCCTTTAACAAGTTTACCGTAGACAATCTCGATGGGGCCCAGAAGAGAACTATTCTATTTAGTTAATTAATTAATTAATTAATATCAGGCCCAGAACAGAACTTGTTGAAAATTCACTCGGTTAGTTTCATTTCTCACCTAAAGTCTCCAAAACCACTTCATCTCTATTTCATGGCTCTCACAAGAGAGCCATGTCCGTGTGGTTCACATACATATGTAATATTGATTGAGCAGTTCTAAAAGCAGCCGTCAACGAACACTTCCACTTGTAAATTTAAGAGTATTTCATGCTGTGTAGCGGTAGTGGATGATTCCTCTCGCTCCACGAAAGTGGGTGAGTCGCCGAATCCTTTTGGAAGCGCTTTATGGAACGGTTAAAAATGTTGTATCGACTAACCATTACGTTCATTTTCCAAATTACATTTTATTATTTATAATCGGTTAGTACGCAACTTGATCATTTCCAATTTCTATTCTTAGTATCTAGAACCCCGCGGAGAAGGCCGTAGTTTCTCCCTCTACCCCCTTACACATGTTTCCGGGCCGGTGAGGGCACTGTAGGCCATCCATAAGCAGCTAACAAGATGAGGTGCTGCCTTCTGCACTGTCATGTTTCGCATTTTCGTTCTCCGAAAATATGTCGTCTCATGAGCAAAAGCAGAAGAATCCACACTAAGAAGAGGACATCAATCTCCTCTGCCATAACTTGCTATCGCAGTATCCTCCTAAATCACATCATTTGAGCTTACATAATTGAGCGTAAATTGAATAACAAATGGTGCATTTGGCTGTTAATGCTCTTTGCTGAGAAACACATTTGATCAGTGCTACTTCTCCCTCCCTGAGGACGAGGGCTTGGAATTGGAGAAGCCTCCGTGATGCTCTTCAGCGATGATGTATCGCTTTTCATCGTATTGACTTCCTGAACATTCGCCGCGTTCTTTGCACAGCTCTCCGAACACAGCTTTCCCACGGATGAAATGGCGGTCGCAGCAGTTCCTTTTCAAGTAACTGTGAGGCCTGAATTTCAAAGTTTCGCTGGAGACCATTCGTTCTATCCTTCAGTTGGAAAGTAGAATTTATAGCTCCACAAGTATTTCCTCGCTGAGCCACTGAAAAGTCAGCTGTTGCTGTTTCTGATTCGCTTACAAAGACGGGCAAGAAGCTGAACCAGCAGAATGAAATCGAAATGAAGCATATACTGTTTGAAATTTTGCCTAACAGGGTCTGCAGTATGTACAACATTTTTGCTCTCGCACATGAAGAAATTCTGCTACACAGGTGTTCATGCAGTCCATGCACTCCAATAAAGAAGCTGAATTCCGGTGTGGCCGCTGCCAGCCACTTTGGCCGGCTAAATTTGGTCACCGACATGTACAATGTAGATAGGGTAGATACGGCATCTCACAGAATTCCCTCAAATTTCGCGAACCTACTCATTTTGTATCGTTCCCTTGTTCTAGGGCCGTTTTCCTGCTGAAACCAGCACTTTCTTCCGACTTCTGAAGTGACAAAGGCAAAGGCCACGGCCACGCTGGAATTCGGCCTAAGGAGAGAATACCCAAGTGGGTAAAGTACTGCACTACTGGAAAATGCTTCACAGCTTTAGATCCTAGCAATACCAATAATTTTTTCGTGAGGATTTTTCATTACTACAGATATATTTTGTCAGTGGGGAAACGCAGAAAGAAACCCGTAACAGGAGAGTGACAGTATAATTTGCTAATGTAATGTCTAGTAGTTGCCTCATTTGAGTTCATGTGAATAAGCAAAAATCAAAGAAAAAACTATGCATCCGGCTGTTAACACGCTTCATTGAAAAAGATATGAAACAATTATTAGGTTTTCTAGCCAAATTCTGCGGAAGCGGAAGTTTCGATTCGTAAAAGAGCCTAAACCGAATTCTCTTGCGTTTTTTTTTCTGAAATTTACTTCCGGACTTGAAAGCGATAATTCGCGTACGTACACAGTGTAGCATAGCCAAATCAAATCAGATTGATTCCATTTCGATCTGTCCTGGCCTAGGGTTAGCCTCTTCTGCATCTCTTATCAGCAGAAGTTAATCCATTCTCTACCTCTCTTCTCGATTCTATGCCTCTAATTCTGAACAATTCACAGAGCGAAGGTTTATGCTGTGGCTCACGCCAGTTAAATAGTGAAATGAACCTTCTGCTCAACCGGTGCGAGCTTTCTATCATCGATGGAATTTCCGTTTTCATTCCTCCACTTCTTTTTGTCCTTCTATTCCTATGAAAACAGAAAGTTCACTTTGAACTGTCACTTGAGAAAATCGTCGCGTCGCTAGCACTCGAACACAAACAAGTTATCCCCTTTCCTTCATTTTTGCCCACTTGTATAGAACGCTGAGGTTTTTGAGCTGTCCGATTTTCACAGGAGAATCTACGGATTGTCTATTAGTATCTGACAAAGATTTATGAATCTCCGCAAGGCAGGTTGCACTCCATTCAAGGAATAGAGCCTCGAGAGGGCACTGAGGCGATTCTCGTCCCAGGCAGCTTCCATGCGGAATTCCCAGGAGGACGCTGGTACTGCGCTGTTGCTTTCACTTTTTATTATTCATTCATGGCATTGTTTGAAGTCCCTCGGTGCTTGGCTGACTGCGCGCACTGAGTCGTATCGAGCAAGTTTCACTTCCTGTTTGCTTGTGTCAGCAAAATGATGCCACGATTACGGAACAATTCAAGGAATGGAGCCGCGAGAGAGCACTGAGTTAAGAAGACACAACACTAATTCAGATTCTTGTTCTTTGCTCCGTGAATTTGCTTATGCATTTTCGATGCTTTTTGTGTTGTTCAGCGGATTCATGAGAAGATTTGTCCAGAGATATGGTAGCCTAGTGCCTTTATCGTTCTATAATCTGAATCAAAGATGGTTTTTAATAACTTTCTTTTTCAGTAGCGCTCTGATCACATCGTAGAATTTTCATGTTGCGGTACGGATCGAAGTGCTCCTTTCTTGAGCAAATGGAAAGCAACAAACTTATAGCAACCAAATTCAAAATGGAAAAGTTGGAACTATAGTACGCAAAACAACAAAGGCAACAACAACAACCAAATTCTTGAGATTTTCGGAAGTGGGAATCTGCCAGTTAGAGTAGAGATATTTCCCGGTAACTGCCAAACCTGGAACCTCACAATTGGACGGCACCGTCTCATTTCAAATAATTCATTTTTATATGACAAAAATCTCCATGAGGTCTTGACCACGCTAATATGTGTGAAACCTGCCGCAAACCTGCTTTAGAGCTCCAGTTCTTGGGAGCTAGCAGGCGAAGACGACGAGTGAGAGCAACGGCGAAAAGATGAGGTATCTGAATGAAGCACTGCCGCAAGCGCACAATCTGGGCCGCCGGACCAGACCAGGCTAGCAAACCAACTTTCGCGTTCTGTGTCTCTCAGCCATAACGACTGTCATAGGTTTTCTCAGTTATCACTTCATGGACCGAAGCTCTGAGGACAGTCATACTCCCCGTGAGATTTCCCTATCATCCACTCCTTCACTCTATAAGAGGTGCACTCCATATATGTGACCAGCAAGGTTGCGCATGGTGCAGAAGTCCCGAAGTCTCTCTTGGCTGAGACCAGATGCTCCCCTGGAGTTGGGGCTCGAAAACGGGGTCTTCCGCGGTTTCGCACAGAATCACGTGAAGCGTTGTGATCAGGGGCCCCTGAAGATTCTCAGTCTCAAAAAGGAAGATCCTGAGATGGGGTGGTACCTTTGACGTCACGCTCAAATTTAACCTAAATTTTGCCCTTGGGGAAGTTTAGGCTTCACATTTTTTGCTTTTTAGCTTTTTTATTCCTCATTTTTCAGTTTTTCATCTTTGAAAAACTTGGGGTTGTTGTTGAAGCAGATATTTCTATAATATTTTCCATGACCAATACTTGTGGCATACGTTGAATGTCCATATTCACTTCCACTTGAAATAAGTGGCTAAACGACCTTACATGTTGGAAATTGTGCACTTCGAGTGAACTTCATTGCGTTGATACATAATCATCGCAGGATTCTCGAAAGAACTGCGATTAGAGGAGGTTGGAATCTCGCATCAAGTCCTGCACTTCAGAAGAGGACAGGAGAGCACTCTGGGCGGAATCCACTGATGCTCCGAGAAAGGAACTCCTCGGAAAAGCCATGAATTTGCTCTGCACTCAGCAAATTCATACTTCCTCTTCAATTCCCCAGTTGTGCACTTGACCTTGCAAGGGAATGGAAAGCCTATCCCAGCAGATCGAAACGAAACCTATGTGGTTTGAGACATTGCCTTCTGAGTTGCTATAGTTTGTATGCCATTTCGCCCACATTTCACGTCAGCCTCTTCTCTTTTATCTCTCTTTGAACACCTTAATTGCGCACCTATGAGACCTAATACAAAAAAAATGGACAACGGCGGCCGAGCAGATAACATACTAGCTCATCAAGTAAATTTTTCAGTATTCGTATCTCGCCAATGCTCCTACCCTTGCATAGGAGAACGTCTTGCCCATCGCCTGGATAATCAAAAAGTTTGAAATGGGGGCTAAATATCCTGTAAAACAAAAATTGTTCTCTCAAAAAAAAAAGAAATGTTACTTCATCAACGGAGGCGGTGAATCCGCAAGCAGTCCGTACAAGGGGTGACTATTAATAATGAGAAGGTGTGCATGCTCTCATGTCATCTGGCATGTGTGTAATTACATATGAACAAATTGTAGCGTCGCTCTGCTACGTCATTCGCGTTCATACATTTCTGGAATTCCGATTCATGGTAAAAGTGATGTTGTACCTATGCTTAGTGCGCCGCCGAATGCGGATGTTGAGAGCAGTGTTGGGAAGGGAGACTAGGGTGTCTTCCAAAAACAGGATTTAGACAGTTGGAATTCTAGGATTAATATTACCGAAATTGATAAGTTTTCAAGCGGAGTCAATATGCACACAGCATTGAAATATGAAGAATAGATATACTAATAAGGTATATCATACTTCTTCTTAATTGGCAGTTCATGTGTGTGTGTGCACGAGAACCAGCCATCGAAAACGGAAAATACCTACACCATTGTGTTCAGCGCATCGAGTTATGTACGAAAATGTGGTAAATTTCGATTTTTACCTTGAATTAGAGGTGTTTCGGGCCACGCCAGTCATGTTCAGACATGTTAATGTCCGACTGTTGTTTTCATCACAGTCGGAATGAATGAGATAGGCCTGTGATTACAGAACCGTATAAAAGGAGAGAGACGGATAGGTTGCCTTTATAATGAAGAGGAGGAACGAGGCGGACGAGGAACGACGAGGATGAGGATTAGGCCTTAGTGTAGTCTTGGAGGTGGGCTGGGGGTGTGATAAGGATGCTCCGGCGTCCATAAGTGAGGAAACGTCTGAAGTCAAGTCCAACGGCGTGATAAGGGAGCGCCGCCATCCAAAAGCGGGAAGACACCTGGAGTCGGGTCCAACGGTGTGATAAGGGTGCGCCGGCGTCGAAAAGTGGGAAAACGCCCACAGTCGGGTCCAACGGTGTGATAAGGGTGCGCCGGCGTCCAAAAGTGGGGAAACGCTTGGAGTCGGGTTCAACGGTGTGATAAGGGTGCGCCGGCGTCGAAAAGTGGAGAAACGCCTGGAGTCGGGTCCAACGGCGTGATAAGGGTGCGTCGGCGTCCAAAAGCGGGGAAACACGTGGAGTCCAAAGGTGTGATAAGGGTGCGCCGGTTTCCGAAAGTGGGAAAACGCCTGGAGTCGGCTCCAACGGCGTGACAAGTGTGCGCCGGCGTCCAAAACGGGAAGAACCTTTGGAGGCAGGTTCCAACGGTGAGATAAGGGTGCACCGGTGTTCAGGTCCAATCCCAGTTTGCACTTACTCGGTCAATTTTTACTATTTACTTCAACCGAAATGCGGCACCACAAATTGTTGGAAAGGAGCTGTCCATAGTGGGTCAATGGTTCCATGAACCGCGGTAAAGAATGCTTCTCTGTGGATGGTGTCTGTTCATCCATCTGCATTAATCTTATCTGAGGACAATGAAAATATGCGAGCGAAGCGAGCACGAAAAGAAGCCTGAGAGTCCGGCGTTAGCCGGACGATCAGGCTGGTAAGTATAAATCAGAATAAATGTTTATCCATATGAACGAAATATTTGTAGAGCAAAAATCAAAATAGATTTATCGAACACTAGCAATATAATGTTGCGTAGTCTTGAGGAAACTCATTACAGATGGGTTCACTGCAAAACCCCACAGCACTTGCAGATGGTGAAGTATGATCAGGGAACTCCGACCGTCGTGTGCAAGGGGTGGGACCGCGGCGCGGCCGGCTCTCTTGGACAGAAACACAACGGCTATTTATCTGGCTCTGGTTGTCTGCTTCTGCCAGCAGCACAGAACCCGAGTGCCAGTCCGCGCTTCGGTATTCGCTCCTTGTACATGGCCTTTTGGAATTCCGCGTAATAGGACATGGCTAAAAAATTGAAATTGCGCGATAGGGATCACGAGGACGGAAATCCAAATAGGTCCTTATAAATGTAATTCTTAATCTACACGGATGTCCAGTACATATAAGACATCTATGAAACGTTACTAAAATGAGGAGACGGAATTAATTTAATACAGGGTGGGCCAACAGTACAGTAACAACGCGGTTTTTCGCCAAGGAACGTGTTCTGCCCTGAAGTTGAAACTATTTGGGATGCCCTTCCGGAACGTCCTGTCACAACAGTGGCTCGATCCACAAGTCCCCTTCGGTTCAGGATTAGACAGAAGTCAATTAAGAGAATTTTCTCGGTCTTATCAGGTGAACAATTAGATCGTTCGACCTCAATCAGTGGAGTGAGCAGGTTTCTAACGATATCTGAGAATGGCTTGTCAATAACCTTTCGGGAATTTGCACCAGTTTAAAGAGCACTTTGAAATTGTCAAGTGCGTTGGACTTCCACCACACCGGCAGCTACTTCACTCAATCTCTTAGGGTCTGTGTCGGAACAGATGGAGAGTATCACGAGATGAAGGGGCTACCTTCTGTTAAATATGGCGCAGTAAACATAAATCCTAGAAGATGTTCTAAACTACACCTTGATTATTTTTCTAGGTGCACTTCTCCTTGTTACCGTATTTTTGGCCCACTCTGTGCAAAATTTTCATTTGATTTAAGCTCTGTGCACTATTTCTGGAAAAGTCCCCACTCTTGTGACTGTCACTGAGCATGGTTTTTCCTGCCTCAGTAATGATATCCTATGTATCATATGACTTTCGCTTAAAGTTCATTACATGAAGAATTCTTTGCTCTCTTGGTCTTTGCTTTGCTAGATATGTAGCTAATTTAGTACCTATCCATCCACCTACGACTCGTTTTTCAAGACAAAAAAAGGTGAGCTGAAGAAAATCTACGCAAATGCTACACTGCACATGTGCAGCATGTGCATTTGACGCAGCAATTCATTCGAATTTGCCAGTGATTTTTGAGAAAAGGACAACGTTTTCCGTTAGAATTGCAGCCAATTACTAGTAACTAGTTATTTTCGTCGAGAAGAATAAGCCGTATTATACTTTCTTTGAACTCATTAGCTCAAAGCCTTTAACACCGCCTGGGCCTTGAAACCTTACACTGGTTGCTCTGTGAAATTGCCTTTAGATTGGAGCATGGGCTAAATTACGTATGTGTTATTTATCTATTTATTTGTTTGTCTACAGCCAATCTGCACGTCGTAGTCATGCCAAACACAATCCAACGGGGGCAGAAGTTTCAAAAACGTGAGATTTCGGAAAGGACCAAGAGCAAACGTTGTTGTTCAAATGAGGAGCAAAAAGGACACTATTCCACATTCGGGGCCCCAAAATTTTCAGGAAATTTCTATCGCTGAAACTTGGTATTACACTACACTTGGTTGTTTGAGGTGCTGAAAAAGAATATCGTATCCATTTTGTACCGCAACCCTATTTTTGTAATATTATGGTAGGTGTGCTGTAGATGCTGTGTATCACAGAAACTCCTGAAATTTTGCATAGGAGGGTTACTTGAGGTGATGAATACGAATGTCGTATCCGTTTTGTACCGCAGCCACAATTTCTTAAGGTTTCGGTAGGTATTCAGTAGGAATTTGGAAGAAAATGCCGATTTCGGGTGAAGAACGGGGATGGAACGCATATTGATGTTGATAATCGTGATCAGCGTGGAGTTACAGCACTAAACGAATACGATATTCGTGTTCAGCACCTCAAATAGCCCCCCCCCCTCCCCTACGTATACCAAATTTCGGTGAAAATTTTCTGGGGCCCCTAGTGTGAAGTAGTGCCTAAGAAGGTTATTGTTTGTCAAATTTAGCAACTGCAACCATAATAAACCAAACCATCCTTCAGCTGATTTGCTGCCCCTTTTGAAACTGTGTAAAGAAAAATGGTTGGACTAAGTATCCATTTTCGAGAAATTCGACTCACGACAGGGTTACGGTTATTTGAACGCCAAAACGTTTCTGTGACACCTGAGACAATACAGGTGCAGTTATGCTCAATCGTTATCACACCGGGAAACCGACGCTGCGCCGCGTCACCTACGCGCTACGGCAGGCCAGCAGGGTGCTGTGGTTGTCGGGTGTTGCCGTGTTGCCGGATGTTGCCGCTTCTATGTATTCACAATCTTGGTATATGTAACAGTGCCCAGACTGTGAGAAAGTAGCTGTGGTAACTACAGGCAGAGTGGCAATTTGGGCCACGCCTGACGATCAGATCGCAATACTTGTCTGCTGCGCCGCGTGGGTGGCGTGCCGCGGCCCGTTTTCTGCAGTGCAAAAACGATTGGCCATCATTGCACCTACGTCGTTTTCCATAAGTTCTATACTCACTCAATGAGCTTGCACTGAGGTGGGTATCGAACAGAAAAAACAACTGAATACATAACAAACGCATTACGAGAGCTGAGAGAAAAATGCAACGCTTACCAACAAGATTTGAGCCTTCAGGATACTTATGCATACTTGTACCTGATGCAGGGCTCAACCACTCCTTCGAATGCGTTGCAGCTACATAGTTGTTGTGAACTATAATACTTTCGTGACGCTTACGCTTGGAAACTAACTTCTACAACCTGACCTTCTTGAGCTAAACTTCTGAAGATATTTCTGATGCTTATCCATGTTTTGTTGGCGATGAACAGTGAGATGAGGCTCTCAAAAGAAAAGGCATGTATTACATTCCTTATAATATCCCATAAGGTTAGTAGCAGGACATCTAACAGAATTCCGCATTCATCTTAGTCGTCAGCAAGTGGATTGTTAATCTCAGTAGACATAATTGCTACACGTGGGGTCTCCAGCCCACACAGCCCACACCCCAATCACAAAAATTCTATCGGTTTTTGGTGGTCACGCGAGATTGAGAAGACTCATAGTACTTGCGCATATTAGAGCTGTTATGCGGTACCCAGGAGAAGCTCCCATGGAACTGGGCGGCTATGGATCGCCAGCACCTGAGCGAACCATGTTCATTGCTGCCCTCGTATGAAGACAGGAAAGACGAATAGTTGTTAGCTCATTTGCGCTGCTTCATTCTCTAAACTGTGCTGAAAATAGGTACTGAACACGAACTTCGTAGGAAAACAGAAATAATAAAAAGAATGTTGAGAATAGTGGGCTAATTGCAGGCCAGTCATCGTGCACCTTGACGGCGTCATCAGGCTAATTTATACTAGTGAGACGCACGCATCCATTTGCGAAGCATTTTCTATGAAGACCGGTCATCGCGGCACGTACATCCTCAATGAAAAGAAGGCACGAGCGCCGTGGGGCCGCAAACGCATGCATCTGTACTGCGTCAGCGATACGACTGGCCCTAACTTTCATCATATAGGCGCACTCGCGTCAAACACACGCGTCTAGTATAAGTTGCCCTATCAAGATTCAACTGTTTATACAGTCTAGTTGAGGACGCTCTCCAACTTGCTGCTATTGTCAGGACGAATAGTTGCTGCTTCACTTTTTTTTGTTATTCCGCAGATCTTAACATTATAAAATGGACCGAGAGTGCCCCTGAAGTTACACAACTTAATAAACGTACGTCGAAGGGTTTGCTGAAAGATCACTTGGTAGCATCCACTTTCCTCAAAAAGATGTTGCAGTTATGTACGAGATTGAACTCACATTTTTGCTGGGTGAGGTGTGTAAAAATATTTCCAAGAGAGTTTCGCAGGAAGCTCCACTTTTTCTGCACTTTACCTCTCTATAATAGATGATATATTGATTCACATTCAGTACACAGAACAGAGTTGGTGTGCTAGCACAGAAGAGAAAACGAAAAAGACAGTTCAGGTGAATATATGTAGACCTACCGAATAGCGATGAAACAAGCGTGTGGATTGCAATGTGGATCGATCTCAGCGTTCAAAATTATACCCGTATAAAATTCCTGGATCAAGCTCTGGATATGTGTCCAATACATTTTACCCAGCCGGATAATTCTATGTTTTTCAATGTTGGATCTATAGCTAGTTTTCATTTCGTGCATAATCCTTATACGAAAACCAAGCTTCATCATAATAGATAGTTCCTCCTGTAAACCGGCTCCAACGGATACAAATATCTGATATGTATCAGCTTGTTTCACCAAAGGACATTTTCACCCAGTGGATAAACTGTTGGTAAGAATCCTCTCTGCACCATCACTGTGGGTTGTCTTTCGCCAAATTCGAGTAAGGAATGAAAGCGTCGACGGATAACTGATGCGGGAAAGTAGACTGGACAAAGACCGGCGGGAATGGATATACGTATAATCGCTGTGTGTTTTCTTTTCTTCTTTGCGCCATGGACAAAAATTCAACTTCTAAACGAATTATAGGACTGAATGGAACATGTCATCATAGGGACGTTTGTCTCGCTAGGGTTCCACTCAGGCCGTGAAGGCCCGAGTTGTTTCGATATGCGAACTCAATTTTGAGCATAAATTGCGCAGAGAATCCGATTTGCAGCACCAACGCTCAAGAAGCGACCCTCAGAAGCGCCGTCAATTGTCGTCCCATGACGAACGCTAACAACGTTTCGTCAACTGCACTCGACGCACACATACCGTAACGTCACAAGAAGCAGTGCAGTGCAGGAAAGAAGCGGTCCTCTCAGCGCTCATGGCGCAGCATAACCGAATCACTCTCCAAGTCACCGATGTTGTCGAGCACATCGCGTGCCGAGCGATTCCTCCAAGAGATGACGTCGTCGTTTCGGGAAGTGACGACGTCAGCTGATGTCATCCGGATCGGTTTCACGTCCCGGCAGTGCGCGGCCCTCCTGATTGTCACGGGTGCGGACCGCGCCGCCCACCCGCGCTCCGATTTCTTGGCGCTGCTGACGCACAACGTCAAACCAAAGGTCGCGACCTATTGGCAGCGGCGTTCGGTGTGCATCGCGCACAAAGGAATTTGAGCTTCTCCTTGGACGAGAGCTGCCTGTGCTATGCGAGCCGGAAGGTCTTTTCACGCGGCTACGCATGCACACCGACTACATTTTTCGTGGCCTTTCCCCGCCCCCGACTCTCATCAGCTGCGTGACGATGTAGTAAACCAGCATTGCCCTTACAATGCCCGACTGCGGGAATTCAACTCAGATTCTGCTTCCTCCTGCGACTTATGGATATCGTGCCAATTCTTGGCATGTCTCACTGCTAGAACTACAGCTTTTTCAGTGAAATGAAAATCCATCCACCTTTTAATCCAACAATCGTGTGCTTTTTGTGGTCTTTGGCTAAGAAATCCTCCAAAAATTCTGGATTCCTGGAACTTCTTGTATCCCTTATGGGGCATTTACTCTTGCCAAATCGTCACCATTCCTTCCTAATAATTTCATTTCCCCACTTGTGCGTTTATGCCCGTATCCAACACATTTTATCCAGCTCTGAATGGACATGCTCTGTCAGAAAAGATTTTGGTGTACGGGTATTCTGCGATCCATTAGGATTTATCTGCGGCTATGTTCAACCACTTGTGTCACAGGAGGATTCGTTCATTGGATTGATATCCAGTTGGTAATGATTCGCTATAAGCTGCAACATCATTGAGTGTTATCTTTTCCCAATGTGCCTCACTAGTGTCTATGAATGAACACGTGAATGGACAAATCACAGTGGGATGAAAAGTGGGTAGAGAGCGATGGGAGTGGATATGAAATCGAGTTCTTGTTCCTCGAAGTAGTGCATACAGATAGAAGTAGAGAATGTGTAACCCAACATACGTAACTCCTAACAAATATACTTTTGAAGGGTCAAATCCAGACAATTTTTGGGGTAGTTTTCGACCAATGTACCATATTCCGTAAATTTGTTCATTTACAAATTTGAGGACGCAAGTGCAAGTAACACATAAAAATTATGATATCAATGACCAAATGACTAGTCAAATTAATTGAACAGACTAAAATGAAACTGTTAAATTTATGCAAAACATTATTGTAGTATTTAAACGACAGCAAAAAGAATGTGGCCTAATTTTCCTATTTTTTCTTAACCATCTGCTTGAAATAAGGTAATAAAATGAGGTAGGATTGAGGTTTGCTGTATCTCGTCAGGATTGATCCTGTTTAAAATGGGCCAGTAGTAATCCATAGGAACGAAAATATCATTTAGGAAATGCTCAGTGGGTCAATCCCGCGCTGAAATGATAGCAAAACCAGAGTAGCGTTGAAACGTTTCCTTGGAGAAATCCAAGAAAAAAGGTACATACTTACGTATTACCGACAAAGCCAATAAGTACGTAACTCTATAAGTGGCCCACGAGCATGTTTCAGTTGGACCCATTCACACTTAATGTCCAGGTTTAAGAACAATTCGGGCACGGCAACAACGGCTCTGTTTGTGGGAGCAGCTCTGGTTCGATGAGCATGTGTAGCTGAAGGCTTTGCTCTTCTGATCTACAGGCTTCTTGCCTGTTCGAGCCTGCCGGAGTCCATCTGGGTGTTTCTGTTCTCTCTTCACCATCTGCACGAAGGGTTACACTGTGAAAAACCACGATATATGAATAAATAAATAAATAGCAATCATAACCCAGTGGACAGTGAAGAGTCCCCTGGGAAATAGCGGAGCCAATTCCGTGAATTGCTTTCTTTGCCCATTAATGAGCTTCTATTCACACATACAGAAGGATTTTCTCAGAAGTAGTGACTTTTCCTATCAAACATCATGTATTCCATTTCGTGTGACCGAATCCTAGAGCTAATTTGGCTCAATGATCGTCTCTACTTGGAAATACGAGTTGTTATGCTCATTTTCCCACTAACTCTAACAATATTTTCCCGCACGAATCGGTCGAATTCCCTGCCGGCTCAGACTGCGAGCGCCGTATTTTCGCTATGCCTCCTATAATTGGAGTCGCTTGCTCCTCACGCGCGTCACACCTCCTCAAGCCCTCCTTAACACCGCGTATCTGATTTTCAGGCCCAATTGATTTCGAGCTTCTTTTCTGCGCTTGTTTTGAAAAGCATCCAGAACTCCCCTGTTGCTGAGGTCTCATTTGGAAAGAAAATAGCTGAACTCATCAGGTTTTCCTTGCACACTTTTCTTTTCTAGCAGATTCGCTCTAATCGGCTCAGCATTCTTTTCCGTTGAAAGTTAATAGACGTTCTTCATTTCTTCCTCTTTCATAATTCTATAGCAGGGGGAATATTTATTCTTAAATCTCTTCAGCAATGAGGCAAATTAAGCACAAACTCAAATACGCTAAAAACCAGGGCTCATGATCGAGTTCAAAGTGTAAAGCGCCTAATTTTCCTTGTTAGAACACAACGCCGTTAAATAGTAGATAAAAATCCAAGCAAGTTTGTAACGAATATTATCAGGATATTCTTTTCCCATTCGCTCATTTTTTGGTGGCATTACATGCTTTCTTCAATGTGATTCTAAGTTTCTAATACTACCCCGTACATTTGTTTATTTATATATTTATTTACTGCGCCAAAAGATATCATAATACTAACTGTTGCTGTGTCAATTAGTTATTTATTTATTTTACTTGATTATTTACTTTTTTATTCAACTATGCACTTGTTTACTATAGCTTAGCTTCAACAACAATAAGTTCTAACGCAGGCGATGAAAAAATAATCCAGGAAGAAGGGCCAAGTGAAATGAGAATAACGGGCTTATGAAGCTGATGGCATAGTCTGCTCTACCGGAAAATACCCTTGGAAAGACGCTAAAGAAAAAGCGTGGCGAGCAGCGCAGGAACTGAAGAAAGCATAGGAAGAGGCCGGCAATACGCACATATCTCTGAGTTCGAAACAGACTACAACTGTGGTGAACATTAGTGATATTTGATACCGACCGACTTCTGATTTTTGGCGTACATTCAAATGTAGTTAAATAGTATCCAGTAATTCAATTTATCTATGCAGCAGTTGGGAATACAAGGATCATAGGGTTTTCGTGGTATGTTATGAAACTTCACGGAGAGAAAATAGCTTTAGCTGAAAAAAGCAGTTAGCGGTGCTAGTGTTCATCCAACATAACGAATTCTGAGATACATATGTTCAAAATGGACGAATTGTTGTTAACTCTTTCGCCTAAACAATATCAGAGTTCACGATATCAAACTCAAAGTGTTTCCATTTCGAGACATTCCACTTCTTTTGTCCGAGGAATTCCCATTGACTGAAATTACAGCTGGCGCCGCTTCAATTTTTCCTCCGAAGATCACCCTGACAACGGATGGAGGGTCGGGCGAGGCGTGGAATTTCAGTGCCTTCTCTCCTTACGGATAACGTCTATCATTTAGCCGGTTCTTTTAATTTAGGCGAAGGCGAAGAAGCCTGCGGCTAAATGATAACGTCTATCATTTAGCCGCAGGCTTCTTCGCCGAGTTAGGCGCGATCGATGTTTTTTGTTTTCAGTTGAGTTATGGGCGTGGACTTCGTTGGTGGCATACGCTTTCTTGAAATCCACGTCATTCGAGGGCTAAGTTGCTGTGATCCTGCTTGAAGGGGATAAACCATGAAATCGTACGAAAAGATTAGATTAGTCTGGTTGTTACGAACCGTTCTTTGTCACCTGGGATTTTCGTTGGTCGTGGGTGGTGTGGCTGAGCCAGAATTGAAACAACACCTATGCATAGACGTCCGCAAAACGCTTGGCTTAGTTCTCAGTTGTAGAGAATTCCTGTACTACAAAGAAAGTGCATTGTTATTAGGTATGCGAAAGTTTTCTTTAGCGGAACCATTTCCAAAGCTACTCACAAATACATTTAAATGCATGTATTTACACAGAGATTATTTCGGATGGAAATAATCGCGAAATGGGGAGGGGGATGGCCCTATGATTGGGTTATTCAAAATAGGGGCCATTCGCTGGAAGAATATGCTTAGCTTAAAAGATACACATAATACACATAATAATTTGTACAGAAAGCAGATTCAAATTTATGACCTAAAATAAACATTTTTATGCGGGATGTAGCATTGGGCCAAAAATATCACAAATCCAATCGTACGTAATTGTAGCAAATACAATGTATCTGAGTGATAGCGCCTCTTTTATTTTTCAAAGTATCCGCATCAAAGCAATAGTAATGACACCTTTTTCATTCAACATCCATTGCTAGAACCCTATTCACTCGTAGAAGATATGTAGTTGAAAAGCGTCAAAGAAGAAAAAAGCGCTGGAAAGTTTGCAGTATTTGGAGAGGCAGAGACAAGAAGTATGCACAAATTTTCACATATCATCGTGTTTTAAGCCTTTGTAATAGTCCAAACCCGTCGTCTGGAGTAAAAAAATCGCTTTCTCCACTATTTTCGTCAAAAAGCCTTTTCTTGCCTGCATCCAGAAACATGAACGAACTGTGAGAATCCTTCTATAACAACTAGCAAGTAAATATCCTGCAGTGTTAAGCTGTTTCTTCGTTGACGCTTGGAGCTTTTCCCTAGTAGCAAGTGATGAATTAAAAATTCTAACGCTTTTTATGCAGCTGCGCTGTGCTAAGTACGTTTCCAAGCTCATTAATTTGTTTTCAACAGTTTTTCTCCGTATCTCCCACTGGATTGCCACACTTTCTTTTCTCTTTGTTTCACTATTCAAAGCACGCATACAAAACCTTACTTCAAAAGCACTGACAAACCCCCAGACTGGATATAGCCTGAATTCAAATAAGGAACCCCGGCAAAAGGGTCGTAAGTGAAGATTATCCAAATTAGGCTATTCGTGCCCAATGAGTTATTCGCTGGTGATGACATTTGATAAAATCAACCCAAACCAAAAATCGCTGATTGAAGACATCTTGCGGGCTTAAGTGAATGCATGCTGCAGAATAATAAGTCACCAAAGATTATTAAAAGAAAAAAATACTTCCATGTTTTTGTTCTGCGCAGTAACCAGTCGAACGAAAAAAAAGACAATTATCAATAGGTAACAACCTCCCCAAATTCAGAAAATTAATCTTCAGGAAACAAGGCATCACCTAGATTCTCCTATTGCTTTTCTTACTTGTCATATACTTTGGTTCCGTCAGACGTTATTGGTGTAAATCTACGCGCGTAGCAAATAATAATTGGATTTCAAGGCTATGTCTATATTTGTGTATTTATTTATTATTGTATATTTATTACTTACTTGAAGTATGTACAAAGTTTTGTCTGTTTGAAGATATCCTTTCAGGCGACGTGATGAGTCAGAATTCTCAAACCATCAGCTCAAAGCCCCTCCTTTGTTGAAGGCGTTCAGTGTATTGCCACCAACTCCTCCTTCCGGCGCAACGCAGCACAATGTCGCCAATGTCGCGGTGTCAACGGCTTTACGCAAAAAATTACTGTGTACATAGATATTGTATTACACGGACCTCTTTCTCTCAGCTGTGAGCTAACGACCAGCGACAAGACGGGGATTCTTTGCTGGGGCGAGCCTTGCATATCAATCCATGCTCAGCAATTAGTTGGTATTCACAAGCATACTCCAGATTTATTCGTCATCTTCCACAAAACACTAAGTCAGCCATTTGCCATTGAAGCTTCCGAAGGAAATGGGGTAAGCACTTTCGGGAGGGGGGGGGGGTCATGTATGTACGCGCTCTACTCAAACCATAGTTACTCGTTTTAGCTCATTTTGTACATTCCGTCGAATTATTTTTTTTTGATTATTTATCTATTTCATTACATTGCAGTAGCTCCGTTAACGCAAAATAAATGAATACGGACAGGAAAGCGAAAAAACCGCAAAAAAGGAGATAGAATTACGATTTTTCCACAAAACGAGCAGGGGAATTTTACGAAGTAGAAATTGAAAGAATTGAAGGTTTTTATTTGCTTTTAATTTTTTTTGCAGTAGACTCTACTGGTCTAATCCCTATGTAAAGTGGCACTCTGATCGTCCACACATTTCATTGGCAACACCCTCCTCATTCCTGTCCTCTGTAGCTACCGCTTTCTGCTCTAAAATGTCAAAACAGATTGTGAGAAGCGGAAGAAGGGCCTTAATCCTAGGCGTTTTCTTTATATTTAAGAATAGTTTTTAATACCTCTATTCTTGATAATTATGGCAGTTCAATTCACTTTTGAAAGCTGGCATCACTTCTTGTATCGCATCCTCACAGTCTTTCTGCTCCACCCTTTCCTCGACCGTTGCAAGTTTCGTGCATACATGGAAAATTGTCATTCGTTACCTATGCTTTGGCCTCATTTGATGCTGAAACTTCCCAAATGGGGGACATGCACATAAGTAGTCAAACACCGGTCTCTACCCGTTTGAAGCATACTCATGAGGAGGATTTCTTGATCTTATTTCCTTTTCGGTTAGATATTTCTAGGAGTCTTTGGAAAATGACGCGTGCTCGGAGGTGACATCATCATTTAATCCCAGAAATCATGCTTTTGTGGTGCTGTTGGGAATTTAACAGTGATACAAATGTCCGTGATGTTCGGCTCATCTCCTGCAGATCCAGGCTAGCAGCTCAGGTAACAACATTCTTTTCAGGTGAAGCTAGTTAAAGGGCTAGAAACTTGAGAACTTCTTAATTGCCATCACCAGGTAAAAATCAGTCCTCCACCCACTACAAGTGTAGCGCTATTGCACTCAGCTACTTAGCTAACTCAACATTCCCGGAAGAGAAGGCGAGCGTTCTGTAGCTGCTTGTTGTGAGGAACCAGTGTTTCTCGTATCGTGTCGTCAACAGCGTCAGACATGCGTCGTTCCCCGATCCAGCAGTGCTTCCTTCCTTGTTGGTTGTTTCGGACAAACAGTTTGCGTGCATGTCTGTTCGGATTACTCGATTCTCAGTAGTCCTTCTCTCGCCCCACCAAATCGCGCTGCACTCGTGGGAGTGAGCCACCGTGTCGAGCCGCGGCTCCATCTCACGTTACAATCAGGCTCTCACCACCACGTCATCCATTCTTCCGCAAGCTTCTGCAGACTCTAATTCTTTGTACCCCGTTGGTTGGACGAGTTCCTTGGAATGTAGATAGAATAAAAGAAATTTCCGGAGGATTACCGTTGTCCGACTCATTTTGCATAGGAAGGACTCAAAATTTGCGAATTTGTTCCTTGTCTGTTCTAAAAATCGAGAGTTTAATGCCTATGCATAAGTTGCGATTTCTAGGCTAAACGGCAAACATCCGAATCCTACCATTTTGCCCGTCGAGCACCGCATGATTCTGAGCGTTTTTTCTTCGCTAACACCTCTTCACCTCTCGTCTCAGGTGAAACGGACCTCAGTCCGGGCACCTTTCTCCATCAGTGTCGAGCCTTGCCCGTGCATGGTTGAATTTGGCGCGTGGGCGTTCTGTTCCTTGAATGTGCCGCGTGGATCCGCCTCCTGGAATATTCACTCCGAAGCGCAGCGCCAGGCTCATTCTTTACTCTGGAGCTCAAGAATCCTGCCCACCTCTCACACCTCCGTCTTTGGTGCCAACACACAGCTGTTCGTTCCCACTCTGTCAATTTTTAGCCAAACAACAACAACTTACCAGTTTAGATTACTTATAGCAATGAACATTGGAACACGGAACCGAGAACAGCTACAATTTCCCAGACAGGGAAGAAAGGGAAAGGTCGCGTCTGGTGGTGATTAAAGTGGCACAGGCTCAAAATCGACTCTTGAAACTGGTACTCCATCCGCCTAATTGGGTTGCTTCGAGTTCTTGTCAGAAGTGGAAGAGCCCTTCCAGAGTTCTAGAGTTCTTCCCGACGCAGCTCAATTACTCTCGTGCTGGTCACTCATTTTGTTCGGCTCCATTGGGCCACAAACACAATCATTAACCTTGTGAACATAGCAGGATGCGTTTTTACAGTCCCCTCCATTCTTCAACCTTCCACTCCAAGCTGCTCTTCTCTTTTCGGTAGCTGTTTATGTATTTTTCTGCCGTCCGTCAACCATTTCGCCATTTTGATACTGTTTGGCTGCTCTATATTGCCAGACAATCTTCCTTGATTACCTTGATTACTGCAAATTTTTACCATTCTAAAGAAAATCATGGCTATTTAAGGAAGTTCCCGTTCAAGACTTTACGTTTTTCTTAGTACGATTGTTCTCGTTATCTTCGGATAGTCTTCTCGAATCAGACTGCGAAACAGAAAATATTTGATATTATGCCAAAATCACGTTAGCAATTTATACATCAACTTCGCTACTGATTCTACAAGTCTAAGCGATTTTGTAGGGAATGAATTTCAGGAGTATCAAATTTGAAGTAGTGTGAGTGGGTTTCCCAAAGTGCTCCTAGAGCAGCGATTTCAACTGCACATGTCAGTCAATTTGAAGATATAAAACTCTGTTCGATGGCAGCAGCTGAGAAAGTATTCGCATCTGACATGTCACATCCCATATGGACCGCTGCAAGTGGACCGCAGAGAGTGTGGAGGTGTTCTAAATATGATCGCGAACTCATCAGCCTTGTTTGAACGTGTCGCTCTAACGACGCACCAGCTTACGCAGGCTCGAATAGTCCTAATCGCCGTGTGGCGTCACCTATCCGTGACAGGACCCCCTAAAGTTCGTGAACACTCGTCTGCACCTACAAACATACCATTTCACTATCGAATAGAAGCTCGGTTACTTGGAGCTACGAAGCGCGACAACATCTTGATGACAAATGCCTCCGTAGATGTTCCTCGCAACACTCACGAGCTTCTGTGTCCTTCATCGCGGTTGCTCATGAATAACCTGTAATCACATTTCTTATTTTGTTTTTATACAGTCCACATAAATCTTTGTACCGCTTCCTGTTAATGTGAAAACAACGTTAGATATCATATAAATAATACTCGCTTACCTATTTATATGGCATCTGTCACGGTGTAATCTTCGGTGCAATTGCGGACCAAGTACAAAGGGTACGTGCCAGCCGCTAAAAATGTAGCCTTTCAACTGCGAATTTGATCTATTGGAATGGATCAGCTCGCGACGTGATGTTTACTCCGACGTGAATGCCTTGTATCCTCCTTGGATCGCGAACGCATGAATAGTTGCTGTAAGTGCCGCAGGGTCTTGCTTTAAAAAATTTTTTAACGCCATCTGTCCAATAATATAAATAACAAATAAACGAATAAAGATACAAATTTAATATGAATATGGACACCAGCGTTATTATTTTTGTTATTTATTTATTTATTTATTTATTTATTTATTTATTTATTTATTTATTTATTTATTTATTTATAAATACACTCATGGTGTTCCAATAAAAAAAATCAAACTCCGTGGTAACTGAGAACAATCTAGTCAAACCGTTAAATAGGAAAAATAATGAAAAAAAATCGATAGACACATAGAAGGAATGCAACAACAACACTTTTTAAACTCAACTCGATAAGGATTGCTCCTCCAACTACCATGATTCCCTCGCTGAAATGCAGCACCAATCTAGTCCACTAGGCTAACTGCTTACAAAGCTTGCACCACTAAGACATAGATTAAGTCAAAAAGAACCCAAGCGAAACGTATTGTACGTGACCAAGATAACCATGATGTGAGGCTCAGACTAAGCTGAGGCCCACTTTCGAGCGATGGAAAGGGAGGAAGGACACCAAGGCGAAAGGTCTGAGTTCCATGCGTACCCTGGCGGGTGGAGTACCACTTTCAGTCTCCTCCGCACATCACTTCCAAGGTGCCTGGACATGGAAGAGAGATGAATAGCTGCAAGGGTTCCATCTGACTGTGCTACTGCAGTCGTTTCAATGCTAACTAACCTGTCGTGAGTCGTGGTTGGTGAGCATTTTTCGCTCCTCCTGTTCCACTCTGTTCGGTGTCAAAGACTAGCTGCAACATCTCCAAGAGCTATCCTTGATTTCCGAATTTCATAGCGCTTGCGGCCCCTCTAGGGTCCTAACAATGCAGTTTCACTACGGTACGGGTTTCGCGCTTCAGCTTCAGAAAGCCACTGCCATTAACACATGGACAAATGCGTTGCTACTAGCAGACATATGTATATACCAGCGAACGGGCGAACGCAGGTTGGGAAGGCTTCCCCCTTCCCACCCCCTCCCCCCCCCGGGGCGAGAATGGGTCGCCAAATTTTCAAAGTTACTTTACAATACAAATAGAAATCTTGTATTAGTTCATTTCTAATTGTTTACTTTTTATATAACTTGATATAACTTTTATTATCCATTTATTATAGCGATTGATATTTTTATTAATTTTATCTTCCGTCAGGGTCCCCAATACGGCGGAGACCCCACTTTTCTCGCACGTCCCTACCCCCTCCTCCTGCCCACTTTCTGCGTCCGCCACTGGTATTACATATGTCCATAGGTATATAATTTCCGGTTCTGGGTATATTCCGTAGAAGAAGTTGCCTTGATTAAGGCAATCACATGTACGTGTTGCCTTGTCCGACTCATCCAAAAAATGAGGCTATTCTGCTTGTTAGGTGAGTCACTCAGCTCCCCAAGTGAGTCTTTGGTGAATATTACATAGGTGCTGTTGATAGTACTCACAATCAGTAATATTCTCTTATCAATCCTTTGCTATGGAATACTTTGTGGGATGTTTTACCCAGTGGTGTCAAAGCGCTGTGACTTGTGTTCGTTCTCGATCATATGCACTAGCTGAGCTTACACTTTCTTCACGGTTGCTCTCATCTCACTGTAGGATGTTTGTGAGTCATTCAAGCGAACTTCGCTAATTCACAAGAAAACTTGGAAGCTGTGGCCAGAAAACCCTGGACTGAAAGTTGTTGTTCCAAGAAATATGTGTAAATTTGCCTATCTTCATGAATATGAACCGCCTTTATTTGAAACGATCTGCGTCGGAGAGGGAGGAGATGGGGAGGAGGAACAGGGGATGGATGCTACATATAGGACAGGAAAGCCTACGTTATTGAGTAACGTTTGCTAGCTTTGTATAATCTGTTTCAATGACGACGATAGCTGTGTCCTTGTGCATACTACCTATGTTTCTCGCCGCCCTCTGCAATTGCTATACTCTTTTCCACGTTCCTTTTGCCTATGTCGTTTCTGCAACTGTCGTCGCCGTTGGAACAACAGATCCCATTATTTTCTCTCCAAATAATATCTCATCCTGTATTTTATAGTTTTTTTTTTGAAACATAAGCTTGCGCCGGGATGTGATGGCAAACATCGTAGCCCAGAGTTCCAGAGCTTAGTTTTGCTATCATCAAATGCACCAATTCAGGACAAAATTTTTCACTTATACATACACAAGAGAGAGGTACACAGCAGTTTTTGAGATTCATCCTGGGCTCCCTGTCATTCAGATATTCGATTAAGTCTGGGCACTCATCAACTATTTATAGCGCATTTGAGTACCAGAACTTAACCGGAAGTGTAGCTTTACTCGGGCTTCTGGGTTAAAAGCGCTTTCTTCAGTAGCTCCCGAGGCATGTCAAAAGTCGAAAGTCGAAAGTCCAGTCGAAACTTTCTGAGGCACAGAGAGGAGGCAACCCATGGGCGCGATGTCGAGATGGTGCAGCGCCATGCTTCAAAAGATGCTCCAGATGAGTTTGCCCGAACATTGGCATTCCACCAGGCAGCGGATGCTCTAGTGCTTTTCTTTGATGGCTTCTGACATTTTCTGTATGCAGTACCTGACGAATTTGCTCGTCTCGGGTAACGCTGTTCCCCAGGCCCTGCCTGAAACGCGGACATGTTGAGGAACAAGAATCTCTGTTGTGATCTTGTTCGCTAGCTTGTGGAGGAGAACCACCTACATGCAGCTTCGTTATGAGCAAGGCTCGTTCTGTCATGATAGGGCCGTTTTCCTTGAACTATTTGTGTTCAATTCGTTTCGCTCAGCGCATCTTCTAATGTACTTATTTCAGTAAATAAATAGTAGCCAAATAGTAAGCTTGTTCTTTTTCTAATTGGCAACTGGCCCTTTCCCTCGAATTCCTCTAAGTGATTCTCTCCCAACACCATTCCGCAGGCATTCATTTGATCCCAAGCTTTTCGCAAAAGCTTCCGTTCCCACCGGAGATCCGTTTCAAAATCTGCAGACGCTTCCGTGCAGTCAGTCATCCGTTGCCTTTCCCTTCTACGTCACTGAGGATCGATTGGATGCATTTTTCTCCGTCCGCCCACGGATTTGTCCCTAAGAAGCGTGTAATGTTTCCTGAAATTTTGGAGTGACGAGGCAGAGGAGACAGCTGATTTGATTTCGCGCTCGGCCTCAGCCTCGACGTCTGCCCGCAAGCGATTAGGTGGAGGTATGACGCACGCTGGAAGTTTATTAAGCTTCGTCCCCGTTTGCGACTCGGAGGAACATGTGCTTGGCTCTGGTTTCTTCCAGAGCTACGCAGATGCCTACGCAGTGTGTTAATGCCCTTCATCAACTTATTGAGCTTATTACTTCTTAGTAAGTCCCCACTAGTTGAGCCAATGCCCCTTCAAAACAACTCTACTCTGCCTCTTAAGTTGTGCTATTCAGCTTCCGAACCACCTCCGCTGTTGTCGGTACATTTTTTGCCTTTTGTCGTCTTTTCAGAGAAAGAACTCTGCCGCACTTCGTCTCTCATGCTCACCCCGGCTCAAATAAATGAGAGAGCAGGTTCTATTGTTAGCAGCTGAGCCTGTGACAATCTTCAAAGTTAACTACGGTTACAACAAGTTATTCATAAACCAAATAATATGGCCTTCCAATCATGGAAGGTTCCATGAAATCAGCACATTCCTTAGATAAGAAATCATGGAGGTAAAGCAGTGATTTTGGGACTTGTTGGAGTCTACCTTCATCCACTAACCGGTTGGTTCCATTTTCTTCATTCACAAGTTGCTAAGAATATATGGTGATTGTATAGAGTCATATAAGATCAATTTATAATAGATGCGTACGTTTGACACGCGTGCGTCTTTATGATGAAGGATAGGGCGAGTCGCATCTCTGTCGCAGCTCAGACGCACGCGTTCACGGCCTCACAGCGGCCGCGCGTTCTTTTCATTGAGGATATACGTGTCGTGTTGACCGGTCCCCATGAATAGTACTTCACAAATGGAAATGTGCGTCTGACTAGTAAAAATTGCACTATACCTGGGCTGATTTATTTGCGGTTAGAGGATCTCAAGACTTCGCCAGTTCAAAATGAATCGAAATGAACCGGCGATATAGGAGATAAGGATCATGGAAATGATACTTATCGACTGTCACGTTACATCGCCATGAATCGCTGCCAAACGGAGCCCGTACTCTCGAGGATGTGCCCAAAGTGAACTGGCGATATGAGTGATCGGTATAGTGGAAACGATGCCTATTGATAGGCACGCCCCATTTATTATCATCGCTCTTACGTCTGGGGTCTCTTCATTCACTTTATCCATGTGGCGATCGCCGGCGGTCGTGGCGATCGCGGCGACAGCCGCTGTCGTGGCGATCGCCACGATTGCTGTCGAAGTCTGGGGATACTCTTACGTATTTTCTTTAACCCTTTCCCAACGTGTGTTCCC
The DNA here is from genome assembly GCA_037903475.1 of Ancylostoma caninum. Classification (NCBI taxonomy): domain Eukaryota; kingdom Metazoa; phylum Nematoda; class Chromadorea; order Rhabditida; family Ancylostomatidae; genus Ancylostoma; species Ancylostoma caninum. The sequence goes on along the minus strand of JBAJFG010000206.1, from coordinate 63,018 downwards.
ACATGTGATCCTAGATCCCAGATATACTCCAGCCTTCAGAAAACTAGTACCTTTGCATTAGGAGAAAGAATAGGAAGAGTTTATGCTAGGCCATTGCCAGTAAATGGTCGTGCTGCCCCGATTATGCTTAGCATCAATGCGATACTGTCATCGTGAATGCCGCTGTGGCGATTAGCTTACGACCACCGCTATTTTGCACATGAGCAATTTTGTACTAAGTGCATGCGTCAGTCGTCAGACGCACGCATCCATTCGTCGAGCATTTCCATGAAAACCGACCAACCTGGCACCTAAACCATGGATGAGAATCTGTGTGGCCTGCACGGACAGCCGCGAAACCGCAAGAGCATGTAGACTGCGTCGAAGCTGCGTCTGTTCCTACCCTTCATTATATAGACGTACCATGAATTGCTCTCATAAGGGCAATTTATACTGACGCGCGCGCGTCTATATGATGAGGAATAGGGCTCAGCCCTATCGCAGTCGCAGCCCAAACGCACGCGTTTGCGCGTCGCGGCGGCCGCGCGTTCTCTTCACCTAGGATTTGCATGCCGCGTTCAGCGGTCTTCATAAAAAATCCTGCGCGCGTCTGACGCGCGATTGACGCACGCAACTTGGATAAATTTCCTTATACCCAGAATTTGCCCATCCATAACAAATCCAAATAAACCAATAATAATAGTGATAACGATACTGGAAAATATGCATATCGACTTCCATTCTGCATCGCTTGGATTTCTTCATTCTGGGATAATTTAATGTGGATGCGAGCGTTCGTCGAGCGTGCTTATACATGAATAAGGATAGACGCAATCGCAATCTTGACGCAACTCAGACAAATGTGAGACGTGCGCGCTATTCGCTTCGAGCGTGCGATATTTATATTTAACGCGTACGTAACACGCTGGCCGTTCTTGATGAGCAATCCTCCGCAAACGTATGGGTGCGTCTGACGCACGCATCTAGTGGATATTGCCCTTCTGGCGGCCGCAGCCGTCGCAGCGATGTCTGAGAGTAACCCTTAAATACGGTAGCACATCAATTGATAAATGTGCAGAGAGGTGAGAGTTCGCGACTGGAGCTTCAGCTGGAAAACGATTCAGAAAAGTCGTTATGAGTCAAGCTGATCAGAATGAGGCAAAAGTTTTAAAATTCATTTTGCGAAATAGCACAGCGATGGGAATGGAGCCATTTTAACCACAGGTTCAAAGGTGGAAACGGTTAGGTTCTAAAAAATAAGCCGAGACAAACGGACGCAAAACAGACGTTACCGCTCAGCTATGTGGGAGTGAAACCCAGTTGTCGTACTTAGTATTCAGCTGAATGTTCGGTTTTGTTGATTTTGTCACATTCGTCAAATCCTCTACGGATGTTTTCTTCGCGAGCTCAGATGCTGTGTCGGATAGATGTAAGCAATATAAATTGGCTCATTCCCAGATGACTAGTCACTTTTTCTTACAAGTACTTGTCGCCGCCACGCAAATTCGTGCCTGCAACGTTCATTCTCTGTCACAATTTGATTCTTTGACAAGTATAAGCCAAATGCTTGAACTCTTCTGGAACCATTTCTTCATTTCTCTATAGCAGTAGCTGTGCTTCAGAAAAAAATCCCTCGCTGTTACATAACCTCTTCTTGCGAAGCGATTCATTTTATTTTCTTCACCCGCCATATTATCCATGACTTTCCTCTTCAACATGAATCCATAATTGAATAAAATCAGACGAAGAAGTTCTCGGAAGTTCTTTGAGATCAACAACAGCTGCTGTGCTCTAATCTAGTGGTCACTGAGCTGTTTTCGTAGCATTTTCGCGTTGAGCATATCTAATACTTGCCGCTCGCCAAGAATAACAGATCGCAGACGCTCTGAAATCAGTTCAGTCCAATTCCCTCGAAACTTTGTTTTGTCGTGTTGTTTGACTCTGATTCTCGACGCCTTGTCGCTCGTTGGGAACGCTCGCACAAAATGATTGTTTTGCTCTGCAGATGACGGCCGACAATGGAGTGAAGCTCGTGATCTTCGACAAGGACGGTACACTTGTGGACTTCCATCGCATGTGGCTTCCATGGGCTGCCAACACCGTGCAACTGTACGTTATTGTTGACTTTTGTGACCTCTCTGGGAGCAGTGGGAAGCTATCATGTATGTTTGAAGGCTGCACATGACCTATTTGAAAATGTGGCTAAAACCGCAGCAACAAATGTCTGTTTTTACTGTTGCTGGCATCTGCTGCTCTTTTTTAGTTCCTGCCCAAAAAACGGTAGACGAGCTTTGAGGGCAAAGTTTGGATCTCACCACCCCCTTCATTGCATGATGATTCTGAATGAAATGAACCTAGTCACAAAATACGTCTGTCTTTTTGAGAAGGACTGTACAATGCCTGTCTATCACTTTTGCATCACAGAAAACCGCCCATCTGGTCTGCCGCTCCACAACATCTATGCGACGCAGCAGATCAGCTGGGCGCTGTTGGTTGACTGGCTTAATTTTGTTGGTATTTTGCTTATGTTTCCAGAATGAAAAAAAAGACACTAGGAATGTGTCTTTTTTCACACAATGCCATGTGGATTGAATAACGGTGGAGAACATGAGGAAAGCATGAATATCGGCAACGCTAAGCAACTACAGCAACCTGCTGGTTTGCCGTACCGCGTACATGACGAAGCGCGGCAGGCCAGATCTGGGGTTCTTTGCAATACAAAAGTGTCACTGTGATTCATTTCAGTTCCTTCGCTGACACCGCCTCACAAATGAGTTGTGCTTAGGATTCGGTTTCGTATCAATTGCTTCTTACACGTTTTGAAGTATGTCAGTCGTATTCTAACAAGCAGACTATGTGCTAACCCGTTCAGACCTGCGAGATACATGTCATAATGCGACGTGACCCGTCTATGGACACTTACCACCCGCACGCGTCGCGTCAGGCCGTTTTGCGTTTTTAAACTTGAGAATAAAACAAAAACACCTAAACATGCCCTATGTAACTCTAGCGCCTTATTAGGCATCTTGGGCCAAAAATGACAGTCCTTCCTGAGAAAAGGCCGGGAGCAGTGACTTTCCAAACAGTGTCTCATGGTGGCCCGACGCGCACGGGTGGCAAGTGTTCGGTAATCGACGACACCATTGAATTGGCTAAGGCGCGGGAGTTGCGAGGTGGTGTTGACGAAGGAACTAAAAAATCAACGTGGCCGAGAATTTATGGTTCGGTTAGATGAACCGCGCGACATTCTAAAAACTTGCCTTCACTCGCTATCGTTATAATCTGCGTGTCAAGGCCCACCATATCTAGTTATATACATCCTAGAGTGTCCATGATTTCCCCCAGTACTAAATTTCTAAATTTTAGTTCCGATTTAATTTTTAATTTTTAAATTTTGCGTTGGTGAAGAGCAATACGGATTGAATTTAAAGTAATTAGTAGGTCCTTATCATTCGGATAAAAATAACACCCAGTGATACGCTTGCATACACATGTCCACCCACGATACAATAATTTTTGTCGCATAATAGCGTGTTCGTATCACTCCAACCAGGCGGTCCCTTAAGCATGCGTTTGTGCTCTACCGGTTGTGCACGTGATTCGACGCATCGCACCACGCGTAAAAATCGGTTGACTACATTGTCACGAATGTTTCAATGCCATGTGAATTAGTCCTACTCTTCTCAAGATTATCAGGGCCATTGCAGCCATTCTAGGATTCCACGAAAAACTTGAGCAAATCCGAACGAGAAAAACTTTCGGACTTCTAATCAGGCGCTTATTTCCAGTCTCGAGAATGCAACCGGAAGACCTGTTGGACCAGCAGTATACAAAACGCTTGGAGTCGATCCTATACAGGGGAAGGTGAGCACTTTCCTCAACAACTAGTGACGTAGTTGAGAATCTGATGCCTTCAATGTGATCTCCGTAGGAAAACATCAAAGGCCTGAGTCGAAAACATCATTTGTGAGATGGTTAAATTCAAGTAATCCTTTCAAGCAGTGTTTCCTTCTATAACCAAAGATTGCTCCGCTCAAACCCGACTTTCTTCTCGGTTTTTGAAAAATAAACCACATTTTGGTTATAAAAAAAACTTTGACTTTCTAAACAAGTCAAACACCGTTGTAATCAATATCATAAAACGAAATCAACTGCTATTGCTTCTATGAAGCTATGCATCACAGCATACGCAGGACAAATAAAAACAGATAAATCAATTAATTTGTTAATAATCTGGGAACCGACTGAAAAATCCGATCATTTGGAAAAGAGAAAGTCCTGCAACCGTTATTATCATTACTTCAGTGTTCTATCGATTTCTACTTTTGAAAAAATACCAAATATTCGAAGTCAAATATTTAGACATAAATACATTTAATAAATTATTCAGCGTTATATTATGTGTAATTACATATGTATTATCGTTGTCGTCATTGTAGTGTTACAAACAAAGGCAGTGGCCGCTTAGACATCCACGTTATCTATATCGAATCGCAATTCTATGATAGGTCTCGCAATTTTTTGTAACAAATCCTTTAAAAGCGCTCCCTGTTGCAATCCCACAGAATTATAGAAAATTCTCCTGAGAATTGTGAGGAAAACGCGAGGGTTGCTTTTATTGAACAATACTTTCTATACGGGGAACTTCAAGAACTGGATATAGCGCACTTTACATGGTGCGACCGTGGAAGAGAGAGTAGTGAAAAAAAAACGTAACATAAATAGGTTAAATGATGGGTAGGAGGCCACTTAATGTTCACGATGCGGGTTTATGCACCGGTACCCAATTACGGTCCCATTTTAGAGCTATCTGTAGCATCGATCAAATGTGCTGGATATAGAGGAGCTGTAAAGCATTTCCGGTTTGGAGGTCATCTTCCTCTTTTTCTCTATCTCTCCCTTTCTGCAAAAAGGCTCCCAAACAACCACTAGCATGCATGCACTTGTCGCTCTAGTCCACGTCTTCGGATGATGAGGCCAAGCGCGTCCTCAGAGGGCTCCGCGAGTATCGTAGTCCAGTTAGGATGACGTGATTTCGTTGCCTCGACAATCGGTCCCTCGGGGATTTCGTAGAGCCATCGACTTCACCGCGATAGAGTGCTCCAACTGACGTTATTTAAAGCAAAGGGAGAGACGGAATAATTATGGGAAGATAATAGCCCCGATTGGAAATAAACTCTGCTATTAATTGCGTATTGCTGACGTTAATCGCTCCTCACTGTTCGCGTGCGCGTAATTTTAATGTGCTCAGCTGAATTCTTGCTTGTCGCCTAAAAGTTGTTGGTTATGCGGGAAAAGAGAGTGAATAAGAAAGTATCCCTCCATTTATTCATTCAAGTACACTCAACGGTGCAGCAAAATACCGGAAGTGAGTAAAAGTGCTAGGACAAAATTTAAAAAAAAAAACACCAATTCCGGTGCAGCAGGTGAGGATTGTGATACCTTACTCGTATGATCACAGACTAGACTCTCAGTAGATGAATTCATAAATGTTCCCGTGAAGAATCTAAACTTCTGCCTCATCCTGAACAGACTAGTTTTTTTTTTCGGCAAAACTGGGTAAACAGTGCCGACCAATCACGCATGCATCGCAGGATATCGCCTGTCTGGCCTTCCGCGCCGCATTGCCTAAGCGTCGCAGCAGACCAGCTCAACGCCGAGGTTGTCCGGCGTTGCTGCTGTTGAGGTTTCGTTTATGTTTATTCGGAATGAAAACTAACACACAGCGAGAAAAGTGGAAGGCATAAACGAAGCGCCTCGACAACCATACCGCGCAGCTTATCCCAGACGCCTGATAGGTGGTGCCGCGCCCAGACCGGTAATATTCTGTGATGCAGGGATGATTGACTGACACCGTAACTTTACCACAGCTGGTTGTCACTGGTTCAAACAAGACGCTTGGAAAAGCCATGCAGCCTTTCAGGAAAACTCATTCTCTTTAAAACTGCAGAAAGATTACTACCTTCCTGGAAATGTCCATGGAATTCCGTCACAGACACCTCCCACACACTAAATACTTGTGCATAGAAGTATATTTTGAACAAATGTTACTTATGACTCAAGGATGGCTAGCCATCATGAGGCCTGAGATTAGAGAATCTAGTTTTATGAGCTTTTCAGGTATCTATGGGAGCACTTGCAGAGAAGACACTCACTGGTATCCGCGCAGACGTGTCAGCTACTCTTCAGGTGAGGTTCAGCACAAAATAAGGAAGTTCAGCCCAACAGTCTTTTTTGTTTGTAAGCTGCCACTCGGAAAGCAAAACTTCGGGTTTTTTTCTGATAGACGCCCAATTAAAGCTTCGAAATCTCCTTTATCAAATGCATTATCCGAACATTTTAATATCCAAGAAAAAGTTTTCAGGAATAGCATTGCGTTGCCATGGGCAACATATACAATCGCAGAAATCTTCAAGACACTGTTTCCCTTGTATGGAATGATGAGGCTATTTATAGACTTTTGGGATAAGTGCAGCCGACGCCGACAGGATCGTCGAACGAGGAGTGCCAGAGGCTGCCAACGGGGTCACAGCACCCGTCTGCGACCTTCCGAAACTGTTTCGTGAACTACGAGCTCTTGGCTGCAAGACAGCGCTTTGCACAGCTGATAGCAGGTATACATCTTTGTCCTTTAAGTTCTAGATGGAGAGTACATGATGAACGTTCAGGGCCGCCACGGAGGCGCAGATGCGTGTGCTCGGTATCTCTAATATGCTTGACGATGTGGTGTGTGGTAACGATGTCGGGATCATTCCGAAGCCGAGCCCTCACTGTGCGATTCAGATCTGCAAACGGGTTGGAGTGCCATTGAATGTGTGTTTTTGCTTTTTTGCCGTTTTGAACATACAGAAACGCAATTACCCGCTCTGCTGATATCTCCTGAGCTCGATTTCCTTTTTTAGCAAGCAATAATGGTTGGTGACACGGTTGCCGACTTGAAAATGGGTCGCGTGGCTGGCCTGCGGGCCAGCGTTGGTGTGCTCACAGGTGTAGGCACCAGGGAATCCCTCAAGGAATACACTGATTATTTCGTAAGTCGCAACTTGAGCATAAGTAAGATCATGATGTCATCTCCTGTTACAGCTCGACAACGTCAGTGAGCTTCCATGGCTGATTGCGACGAAGATCAACGAGAACACGAAAAGAGGCTGAAACCGTCCAGTTTCCACCGTTCCACTCCGTCATCACTTCTAACCCCATGCCGTCCACACTGACTCTTGCCACTCGTCATTTAGATTACCATTGTGCCCAAAACTGACATTTAACCATCCTATTTATCGTAGCAGGGATGTGCGAAATCCCTGCGGATCAATAGAGTTAACATAACAGCTACTTTTGTTGTATTTCAACGTTTTTGTGGTGATGCTTCTCCACAGCCCGTCATAGCGAAGAACGCTTTTATTTTGGGCTTGTGTTATTCCCTTAATTTCAGGAGGTAAAATTCTGTAACACTTCGCACATCCCCACTACAGTGATCTCAGAGAATCGTATAGCGACAGAGTGGTCTCAGACCTCCATAGCACTGACCTACTAACCCGAACAAATTCGTACATTTCGTTCTCGTCCCCGGTGAATATCGTTCTCTTACGTCCATCTCTTAGAGCCCAGGCTACTTCACTTCGAACAGGCTAGTAGAGAGTGTGAGTTACGACTTGTTCCATGTATGCGTTGTGCCAATGGCCGCATTACGGATCTCTACGATTCTTACAGGCGCCCATTGTATAGCAAGAATTGTATGTTTCTAATGACGTAGTGTGTGAATGCGTCGTTTGCATATGTATATACTAATATAGTGTGCCATTATTACAACAAGCAATATAAAGACTCCAACTACCAAAATATGGACTTTCGTTTGTTCCCAGTTGAAGGGAAGAAGAATGTATTCTTAGTTTGCAAGTCGTGCTCGCCACAGACAGCAACGAGCGGAGAGCAACGGGTTTTCTGTTGCCATCCCTTCGATAACCATGTAATCCAAGTCAGAACTTTATGCACACATTTTTTTATTTGAAGGCGCACGCAAATGCTCACGCTGCGAAACAATGGTTATGATGACCATGAAAAACCGCACGAACTTATGGCCCAACTCAATACATACAGAATGCACATATGCAATACAAGGTAGTGAAATATATTGACTTTAGCAAGTCAGTGAGCGAGTTCTGACTGTGACCAATTTCTTGAATGCAAGCAGAGATATCCAGGATCCTCTTATATAAATCATGGTAGTGCAACAAAACTTTCTAGAGCGCAGACATAGGGAGACTAGCACGTGATCGCATGCGCTCGCCGTGAGACTCAGTTATAGACTGTGCCTCGCGAGGATGCGAAGCTGATGGGGCATTCGGCCGATGTTTCGTCATAGGTACATAGACGTAGCGGAAGTTGGTGCATTCGGGATTTCGCGGCGGGACCAGCGGATAGCGGTCTTGAGCCCTCCAGGCGAGACAGTGTTTACAACGATTTGACGATGCGTAGCAGCAATGTTCGGAGCAGAGTCGCCCCTCTGCTGGAGCTTTGGTGTTGACTTCACTCAGCTTTGGAACAGTGGACGATAACCACTTCGAAAAGAAATGTGCATACCATGGAGGATGTATGGAAGGATTCACTCGGTGTCCTCACTTACGATATGATCCTTGCGCACCTCTCTTTGAGGTCCCTTGGGGATTATGCAGCCCGAGGATCCGTTTGTTTTTAAGAAGTACAATCAAATACACAGGATGAAGAACACGTCATCATAAGCTGTTGTGACATTTTCTGAGACCATTTGTGCAACTTGCGCAGTTGATCAAACTTTCTAGATATTTCCTAACTTTGTTCCACCACTTTCAAGATTTGCAAGGAATGCGGCTGTAGTGATGACGGACAGATGAGCCGGGGCTCCGTAGTCCAGAACAACATCATGATAGGTGTCCACCGATCGAGAAAGAGTCCGCCGTGGCCCAATAGTGGAAAAATGGCAGGATACAGGTCCAACGATGGAGCAAGGGTCCGCCGTGGCCCAGTAGTGGAGAAAGCGCCAGGATACGGGTCCACGGATGGGGACTGGGTCCGCAAGGGGCCGATTAGTGGGGGAAAACGCCGGGATATGAGTCCCACCGATGGATCGGGTCTGCCCTGGCCCAGTAATGGGAAGAACGCCAGGATACAGATCCACGAATGGAGATGTCGCTTATCCCACTGTTGGGCCAGAGCAGACCCGATGGATCGGGTCTGCTCTGGCCCAACAGTGGGATAAGCGCCAGGATACGGGTGTACTGATGGAGAATGGCTCACTGTGGCTCAATAGTGGGGAGAACGCCAAGATGCACATCTGCCGGTGGAGTAGGGGCACACTACGCGCTCATTCGTGTCTTAGTCGACCATCTCTTCTTGCTCTCTGTTGGCTGTTCATAACGGGTCCATAGGCATGTAAGAAATGTGATATAATGGTATCGTAGGTTCCGTTAGCACTGGAATCTATGGTTCAGAGGTATGTCAGCATCGTTCGAGGACAGCGAGTATTCCATGTGTGAAGGTTCGAAACCTCTAAGGGTCGAAAGGTTTTGGCCTCACCATTCAAAGAATATGGTTGTCAGTTAGCTCGTAGCTTATTCATGGTTGCAAACAAGAGCTGATAGTTCACCGCCACCTTCTGCTCATCGTTTCGCCGTTGTTCCAAGAGGTTTACTACCACCCCCGAAGAATATCAAGACTAGAAACTTTCTAAGTTCAGGCACGACTCTGATCGGAAAGTTCTTAAGCATGACATGAAATTCGTTCATCCTGTTCTGAAGTGATAGTAGGGCAGTTATTCCATCCTAATCATATCTCGAGGTTGTTAGCAGGCATAATACGGGTCCGCTGTTGTGATACGGATGCGCCGGCGTCCAGAAGTGGAGAGACGGGTCCACTGCTGTGATAAGGATGCGCCGGCGCCCAGAAGTGGTGAGATGGGCGCACCGCCGTGAGTGCGCCGGCGCCCAGATGGGGGGGGGGGGGTTGGGAGGAGAGGACTGGGCGCAGCACTTGGTGGTCATTGACCACCAGGACTTAGTAGCGTCCTGCAGATTCAGGTGGCTTACCAGGGAAGGATACTAGGGGGCCGACAACACGTAACAAAATGTACACTGTCATATGCAGTTTTTCATGCTGATCCCAAATCCGTTATCTTTATTTGCTGCGGAGCTCTCTGTGAGGAGTTACGTGGCATAATATCGGCTAGTCTCCCCCGGCCAAATCCAACTTTCGAGTTATATTGCGCTGAAAATGTGCGCGAAAACCATCTCAAACTTGTCACCTAATTGTAATTGACAATGCTTCTAAGACTGTTATAGATCCAGATAAGTTCCCACGATCTTCTAGCAGAATATAGCTAGGAAGCGAAATTTTGGCAGCGCTGAACAAGCTGAAATCTTGCCACGTAACACTTCACAGAGAGCTCCGCAGCTGATAAGGAAAACAGATTTGAGGTCAGCATCGAAAACTGCATTTGTCAATATACACTTCATTACGAGTTGTCGGACCCCTCTAGTATCCTTCCCTGGTTAGCACCAATGTCCGGGGCGTGGCCAACCGCTAACCATCTACTGATGTTAGATACGTACAAGTACAAGCATATTTCAGAAAGGCACGTCTGGAGGATCATCAAACTCGTGGCTGAGGATTACTGTCCTTCAACCATTTACTCCATCCCTACCCTGCACTCTAGCGCGCTCAAGTGATAATCAGGTGTTGCTTAACTTGTAGGAGACATATCATGTTAAAATTTTGACTGTAGACGCGCACTACACCAACAGATATCCCCAAAGTGACATACTTCGTTTTTGAGAAACCATCTTCGCTTTTGGTAGAAAACGTCAAAAATTGTTAAAACGTGGATTTTGACCAGATTGATGACGGTTTTTCTTTCGAAATCGAAGACGTTTTCTCAAGAACGAAATATGCCACTTTGGGGGAGAGTTGATACCATCCAAGCGCATTTCTTGAAGTTGATAGCGCATCGGAGCACTTCTTCAAACGAGAGAAATTTCCTGGAAAGCTCCGGATTTGGGAAGAAAATCGCGCTCCAATGACAGTTTCTTGTATCTTAAGGGTCGGATAACGGATGTGTAGCAAAAGTCGACAAAAAGGGGCGTGGTTCGGACGAGTCTAGCAAAACTCTGCCATGTCTGCGCTTTGCCCACGGGTCTGGCGTGTCCGAGCTCTAATAATCATGACCTCGCGACGCATATGCGAAACCGACGCTGACATCTAATGCATATTGTTGGCATTTTGCCAAATCCATACTATTCCTGCTGTTTTACGTATTCCTGGGCCGTTTTTGGTCGGATTTCTGCCAGTTTTGACGGATTATTCGCTGCTGCATTGACGAAGACGTTGTGAAGAGCCACCCTGGGGCGCGTACTCCCTGTATTCATTCTAATAAGTTTTTTTTTTCAATTCAACACATGCACTTACTTGTGTTTGGTTTCTTTACCTGCTTCGCATTATCAGAGCAGTTAGCGTTTAAGCAATCACACTGTAGGTGATTGACGTGGATGATGATCACCTTGTTATTATTTACTATAGCAAATAACCACTTGTTTTACAAAAGAAGGAGTTTCCTTACCGCTATGCTATACAGAATCTCAAGAATAGTACTGATAGAAGAACAACAAATTTGCATTCGTCCAAATAGACAGCAAAATTTCATGTTTGGTTGCAAAATTTTGTGTTTTGTAAGTTTCTTCCAGCCTTGGCATGACTTGTACTGATTCTTACGAGAATCCAGATAACCTTCCATTTCGATTGTTGGCGATGTATTTGAGTGAACTTGCTTGAAAGTGCTTAGAGCAGGTCCTAGTGAAATGTCGTACAGTCCTAATGTCAAGGTTTTTATAGCTAAAAACTCATGAGTTAAATGACTTCCTAGAGAAGTCCTAGTTTTATCTAGTCTAGTTTTAGATGCTTAGATATTCAATTAATCCATCGAAGAATCTTAAAACTGTTCCCCTTTTGGTACCAGTTGTTTGATATATCTGAGAGACGAATGTGAAGCACGGACGTTACTCAAATGCTTATTAAAGGCAGCACGAGTCGAAATCCTCGACTCGCACCTGAGTTGCGAACCCTAAAGTAGGCGTAGCGCACATCACCAATCTGCAAGGAACACACACAGTAACGACTTACCTGCATAAAACGGCGAACTGCCGTCGCGTGCACGCCCAGTCGGCCAGTGCTTTGGAGGGCCCGACGCACCAGCTTACGCATTTAAACGCATGCGGGCTGCTACCGATTCCCCTTCTCCGTGCTGGGACCCATTTGCGCACGCAGGGCGCCGCCGGAATACTCGCCCGCGCACGGAAGGCAGCATCGCGTTCTCCCGGTTTTCTCGGGTGTTTCACGTGATTTCACCACCGGATATGAGCAATACACCCCCAAAAACCCCAAAATCCGGCGAAATCACAAACACGATGGTTTCGACGGGTGCTGCCTTTAAATTAAGGAAAATGTTGATGTGTGAATTGTGTGCACAAAGCTGAATTGTAGGACTCCAGTTGAAGATTTTTCTTTTAGGAAGATGATACCATTTATGGGGTGCAGGGTTCCATGAAACACAGACACACAAATTTCAAAGCTGATTGATACAGAAATAAACGTGAGTAAAATGTGCGAGGCCGAAAATAACGAAAATTCTTTCTATTTATTTCGATTATTCGATTCTAAACCCAAGTAATTTGATTAGAACTTTCTAATCCGTCTCTTTTACTTTATAACTTGAAAGAAGTAACAAAAATCATGTTGCCATCCACTTACCATTAAACAGGGAGAAATCGGATAGACTGGACTTCAATCTGAACACTAACACACGTTTCCAATCCTGCTTGTTTCTTTTTGAAAACATTTAAATCATGTCATCATGTTGCAAGTGCACAGTTCAATCTGAGAAGTCGTCATCCACTCCAACATCAGCAAAGTAATTGTGTTTCATATTAAACGCAAATTGCACTGATAATGAGAAATAGATGACGGAAGGAAACTAACATTAGCTACTGCGAGCATTAAAATAGGAACGAATAGACTTAATAAAACAGGGGATATGCGCCTCAGTGTGGCTATTCACAACGTCTTCGTCAAAGCAGCAGCGGATAATATGTCAAAACTGGCGAAAATCCGATCAAAAACGGCCCAGGAATAAGAGGAATACCACTGGAGATCCATTGGCAGCGGAGCTGGCAGGATGCCAGCAGCGCCTGCGTCTCTTACGCCTGCCTGCAGGCTGGCGGCGAGCTAACTCGTCCGGACCGCCCCTTTTTATCGACTTTCGCGTGCGATCCCGGATAACAAGTTTCAACGAGTTCTAGCGGGATCAAACAGTTTCGTACCGAGATTGGTTTTTCGAGGATTTTAGCTTGAATTTGAGATGAACTAGGCTGTCTTCGCTAAATGGTACGCATTTCTTGATGAAACATCATTCGTCGTCTTCACTAACGGCTATTTAAGTCACTTTTTTAGTGCCACCTTCCTTTACTGAAAGAACCCTAGCATACCGTACAACCATACCCTGCACTACAGGTGTACCCGCATCTGGGCGTTTTCGACAGTATTGACCTTCAGCGCACCCATACTCCTTCGGCAAACTAACCAAACCTTCGACCCTGGATGAGCTGAGTCACGCTCAGGTAGCTGCTATACTCCTCGAGGAGTATAGCACCTTGCGTCGCCGTCGTCGACGACGGCGGCCGCCAATGTTGGCGACCCCTCATAATCGATACGCACCGGCGCCGCAGTCGCCAACATTGGCGGCCGCCGATCGCCAAAGTTGGCGACCAATCGATACGTGGCGACGTCACAGTCGCCAACTTTGGCGGCCGCCGATGTTGGCGATCGCCAGTCGCCGGGGACGGCCGCCGCCGCCGATCCGCCCACAATCGATGCGTATCGGCCTCACAGTCGCCGGCGACGGCGACGCAAGGTGCTACACTCCTCGAGGACTATAGCAGCAGTGTCAGTTGGGATGACTCTAGTGGATAGATGCATTTTCTTGCCTAAAGATGAAGTTTTGGTAACAGTAACACTGCACTCGTGGTGCTGGGAGATCTCCAAAGTCCTGGCAGAGCTCGCTGCGCTACATTTGGCAGGATCCAAATGCACAGGAATACCTATACCACGCTCGTAGTTGCGTCCCTAACCGTGCAATCATCGCACTAGATATTTCTGAAAATATAGCACCTTCTTCATCCAATGCATTTGTCCTTGTTGTCTTGAACAGACTAGAGCTGTGTACGTATCTCTATGCAAGAATCCAGCCTCATCTTGGAGAAGGAACCTATGAAATGATGATTGCAGAGATTGGGATACTACAAAGAGCATGACGCTCGCAGTCCTCTGCCTTTGTTGCAGAATGTGTATGAACAAGCTCTGGCACAACTTGGCGATATCGTATCACTACTACTGGGACGAGATCGTCGAAGAAACACCATTCTCACACGAAAAAAGCAAGTCATCCTTGTGCGTTAGCTCATCTGAAGATGGCTAAGCTCGCAGAAGCTGACGATTGGGGCAACAACCATGTCATGACATGATGTCCAAAACTAATTCCAATGCAAAATCAAACGATCACTCAACAGTAAGTGTCCGTAATTTTCTGCAAGGAATTCCAGACTTTTTCTTTCTGAAAAATTATGAAAATTCTGTGAGTCGATCTGGTTGACTGAAACCATGGTCCGTAGTAGTGTCCAGTGCGACGATCATCGCACATCACCTTCAGGGTGATGATTGCACTCCGCGTTGGAGAGGAGTATGGTGATCATCGCCACGGTGAATCGGACGGGCTGTACATGAAAAGTGATCAAATGTACGTGTCTCACGTATTCCCACATCACTTCCGGGGCTGTTTTAGCGGGTGAGGCAGTTACGAACCATTGCGACTAGCATGCTAGAACGAGAACAACTTGTCAGAAGCACCTCTATGCTTCTGACAAGTGGTACACGTTCAAGCTTGTTTTGTGCTGTGGGGCGAAAATCAACATGCCTGAGTCGGTAGACTCAGATGCAATCCGTGCAATTCGCGCACCCGATCATAAGTATAGTGCTTAGACTGAAACAGAAGGATCTCCGCAACGCTTGTGCACCCCCACGTCATTATCTCTAACGAGAAGTTCATTGATTGACATGTGAAACATAAAAGTATATCACTTTCGAACGTTGTCTTCAGTCATCTCTAACATGTCGATCCATGATCTGCTTGTTGGAGATGACGACGTGGCACGAGTGGATGATTCTGAGCTTCGTCGAGATCCTTTCCTCCTGATCTACAGGACTGTACCTTCACACCATCACCACACTCCGAGTGAGATGCTCCAAGCACTTCATTCGGCGTCTCTTCGCCTCGCACACTTATCAGTGGTCAATCGTCACCCTCCAGGGTGATGAGATCAGCGCCCCGCACATACATGCTCGCACCGCCATGATGTTGATGATCTTCTACTTCTCAATGTTAGAAGGTCGTTGCGCGTGCGACCATCACCCTAAATGTGGGTGACGAGTTGTGCAGGCAGCTAATCTCACCGCCATGACACTTTACTACGGGCCCATGTCTCTTAGGCTCGAACCAGACTCGACGGCGAACAGCGGCGGGGCGCGTCGGCTTCCACGCGCAGCATGCGGATCGATCGCCGCGGCCTCGTCCGGCTTCCTCGGGCGGCGAGCGGCGGCCGCCACCACCACAAATTAGGTCGGCCATACCTTGCGCATTGCAGCGTCGGCCGGCTGCACCGCGCGTCGACGCGCGACGACGCCCTAGGAAGCCGAACTGGCTCGGCTTCTTCGAGCGGCGAGGGGCGGGAAGGTTTAGTTCATTGAAGAGAAACACTAGTTATTTCTCAGTCGTATGAGCAACTATAAAAAATAACCCGTAGATATTGATGAACAGATGTAAATTTCTTCTGAAATCGTCACTTTCAAACAAATAGGCGCCGAAATGGAAGATTTGTGAACGAAAACACACTATGGATAACAAAAAGAAAAAGGAGCTGAAATAACGTTAGCATCGATCGTTGGTATATCAGTGCTTGAATACATATGTGCTGCCATCTGACCTCAGAGATTATGGACGGACATTTCTCGCACCTATTGCGGGAAATGAATTACCGCCTGGGGCGAATCATCATGGGCGTCATGGATCGGCAATCTATACGCTGGCCTTACATCATTATTGCATTGTTCCCCTTATCTGCTGTTTATATTATAATGGGATCTGGCCCATCATCGCGTTTATCCTCTTAACTCGGTAAATACTTTTAGAAACATTAAAGTTAATTTAAAAGCTTTGAACATGATTCGTACTCTGTGTTTCTAAGTATTTTCTTGTTTGTCATGATCACTTTTTACTATTTTTCTGCTTTCTTTGGCGATACATTTTAGTCTTCGAGTTTGAGGCATATTGCGTTGGTGGCAACCCCTCGCCGCCCAAAGACGCCCCAGGAAGCCGGGGGTTCACAAGGCGCGGGCGTCGCCCATACCTCCACTGCCGAGTCTGGTTCGAGCCTAAGAGTTTCTTGATAAGCTGAGTCGTACAGGCAAAAAATCAGAACGATTAGAGAGACGCGAGTTTCGTTGTGTGCAAAAATTATGGTGTTCACTTTTGATACATACTGTAGTCGGAAGATAAGGTCCAGTAGTTGATAGGAACGGCGCTGCTCACCGGTGAGCCGCGCAATCGTCAATGAGCTAAATGCAGTTAGCTTGAAGTAACTTTCAATAGAAGCAGATACTGCACAGTAGTGCCTTTTACTGTTGTAATGAGCAAAAACTGTTGAAACGCTACCATTCAACAGACAAGAACGCTTAGAGCTAATGACTTATCTATGACATGGGAACAGTGAGAAGAAGAAGCTCCAACCTTCATTTCCGTAATAGTTTCAGTGCTGTGTACTGATTGCTCAACCGCTTTAGCATGAAGGTTTGCACTTCGTCGTCGCATTCTGCAGACACAAAGGTTTGTTTCAATGAATTTTTATAGCTTGAAATGTTTTCGTTATACAAGTGCATAAGGAGGAACCTGAGGTACTGAGGATGGAGCAGCTTGTTCACGAATACATGGCACACGTCAACATTTGGAATGTAAGCAGCATTCACATTCCACCCGCTGTTTGACGTTTTCTAAGTGCGCGACTGATTCCGCGAACTTTCCCAAATTATTGACTAATATCTAGTCTCGCATTTATGATAGACTCCTGCACTAACAAAATACGAACGAAAAAACGTAGAAAGTTTCGACGAGATGGAGAAGAGTAGTCAAACAAAAGGGTAAATCACGAGTGCTTTGATATAGAAGGAAAATCAGAAAAAAAACAAAAAGCAAATCATACTGACTTGTGGCGATCACTAGTGCTGGTGTAAACAACGAAAAAATCCAAGAGAAGGCTGAGAAGAAGCCTACGGTGAAAACACCTGTAAGCAATGTATATAAAGAGATTAGCAAATCCTAATGCTTAGGCCTACAACAGAAAATTTCGATATTCAATTTGATTATTTATTTATTTATTTATTTGAGTACACGCGAAGTGTTCCAGAAAAAAAAACAAGTAACCAGTTATGACATACTAAAGGCGAACTTGGTAGACGGAGAAGTATGGCTGACTAGAGAAAACAGGAAGCCGCAAAAGTTTTACATATTGAAATGATGTAGAGAAACAGGAACATTCCTAGTGAACGAGCGCTCAATTCATTCTTAAATATATTCTAAGGAAGTACTGTACTGCTAAATATTCGCATTTACCTGTGAACGTCAATACAGGTGAGCAGTTAGGTGTGACATCATGTGCTGGTGCAGAAAACGATCCAGCTTTGATTGCAGTAGTTTGAACAATCACTTTCGAGTGGTAGAGATAGACCTGAAACACCTGGGCGAATGAGCTGACTTTCCATGCGTACCCGGGCGGGCTCCTTCGGTTTCCGGTGCATACCACTTCCTGAATGTTGAAGCAAAGACCAACGGACGTCACTTTGTGGAAAAGCCGACACTGCATTGATTATATTCAGCTCAAGGTATTAAACGTTCTAATGCAATATGAGCTTATTCTGGAATCATTTCTATACGTATCATGTTGAACTTCTACAGGCATATTCTGGAATCAATATGTATTTATTAAGGAGAGTCAAAACCAAGCAGGTGAAGTGTATTAAGTTTTTTGAGTCGGTCCTTGAATATCGTGCTGTTGGTGGCTTGAAGAGCATCAACGGGGAGTGCACGAAGCCAGCGCGCAGTACGATAAAAGAAAAGAATTGTACATCGGCGAATATTTCCTCTTATGAATCTTGGCACAGTCTAGAATAAATTTGCCTATTCTTTCGCTTGAGGGCCTAAATATCCAATATTTGCTGGCAGTTCGCTTGACGAAGCACTCGGAATGAAAGAACCAGATCGGATATGATTTTTCTTTTTAGTAGGCTCTTCATTGATTGGGTTTTCAAACGTGCACTATACCCGGGCATGTTTTCCCGTGTATAGCCCATTTTGTAATGAACAAAACGCGTGAATGTGTTCTGAATTTTCTCAATTTTTAATATAATATAATATAATATAACTTAAATATTTTACTATTTTAATATGATATAATATAACTTAATTTAATTTTTAATATATTTATAATAATTTAATTAAATACCATTAATTTGAAATGGAGCTCTTTTTCGCCTGAATGAATTTCCTACGGGCACACACCTCGATGACCAATCCATCTACATAGCCGTCAATACGTCGCACAGTGTGTAATTTCGCACATCTAGCCGCTCAAAATTATTTTCTCGAAAGCCATTTGATATTTTTCTATGAAACCAAGTGTACATATTTTAGGAACTTCAATTTCTTCATGCACAACACATCAGACATGTAGATGGTCTTTTCCTCCACTCTTCTTAGCTTTTAAACTACTCCTTTAAGAGGTGCAAAACAAACACATATCGTTCACATCTAACATTTTATTCGCTCACATAATCAGAAATAAAACAATCAAAACAATCATACAGGAGGTCTTACTACTATTTCTGAACTACAACCCCCCCCCCCCCCCAAAAAAAGTAGGGGAATTTATAGGCTGGGCTCACACAAAAGGCCCAGGACTTCGAATGAGATGCAGTGCGATTTTGGCGCGCGAGGCTTGCTTAGGGAAGTTATGTATGGGTCAGAGGTATCAACAGGCGGTGAAGAAGGTCAATATTTGCATTTTGCCTCGTGTTTTTCCTGGAGAAATATTCTCTGAAGTCTCTATTCTCTTTGTTTCGTGCCTCTTGAGCCTCTTCGGAAAGTTGTCCTATAGGCAAGACACAGGACTCAATAATACTTACACCGTGCACAAGGTTTTTATGAACTGTGGCGGGCATGAAGAACCATGGGTACAGCTCCAAATATCTTTCCCTCTTTCTCTTGGCATACTCGCCGAAGGCAATTTTCGATATGCTGTATCCACTAGAGAGTGCTTCCAGTATCACTCCAAAATTATGTATTAATGTTTCATCAATGCCGGTTATTCTTGCAGTTATGCTAGCTTCTCTGAAAAACCTTCGCGCGGTGTTCCGTCCTGATGTTTTCCTTGGAATGTCATTGCGCAAGCCGATCTCGTCGCGGAACTCTTTCTGAATTTTCTTCTTCCTCTCTTCGACTTTCTTCCTATCTTCCACACTTCTTATCGTCCATTTCTTCACATCAGTTCTGTAAGCAATGTGGAGAATGCATTCCATAGAGCGGATCCATGCATGTAACGGAGATATACCGAATCCCAAAGTCGATGGACTCTCGTGCCGAACGGATAGCGTGTGGTCGTTCATCTCCTTCTGCCAGGCACTACATATGTAACACCTTTGGGAGGAATCATAGCACGAAAGAGCGTTACATACTTTGCCGTCTACCATCATCAGAAAAATTTCGTGTTTAATCACAGCCTTCTGTCCATTGTTAAGCTCCACCATCGTCTCTGCCAAGTTCTTGATTTCATTCTAGACTCTTTCCACTTCCTCTTTGATCATTGCTGGAGTCTCTTTGGTAAAATTCAGCTTGGTCTGCAGTATCTTGTGGACGAGGGTCTAGGGTTTTTCCAGATAATGCTTTGTTCTGCTGTTTCCAAAACAAGCAGCAATGGTACCAAAGAGACGCAGAATAGACAGTCATCGGATTTCCCTTCCGAAATCTTCCGCTTGTAGCAGCTCTGTTCCGAGCTGCCATCGCAACCCCACTTAGATAGCAGTTTGCACTTAATCTCATTGGAGGAAAATCGTTTGAAGACGTCTTCTTGCATGTAGCACAAGCGCATACAGGTATGGTCTAGTAACGCTTGCAGCCGTATTTCAGCGTGGAAATCCGAAACGGTGAGAGAATCCTCTGGCGGATAGCAGTGCTGCTTCGAGTCCTGCACAAGGTAGTACGGTGGATAGATGTTGCAGCCATATTCTCTTGCATTATCACGCAGATCCTTGTAGCCATTAGCGGAAAGTCGTAGATCTAACATAAGAGCAAGAGCTGCATCTGCCGTCATCGTTTTTGACAAACTTGTTTCCTTCTCTTCCCTTTTTCTTGCCTTTTTTATTTTCGCCGCGCGCTCAGGTGACGCAGTAGCTACTTCTCCGACAATGCTAGCGGCATCCTTTCTACCTGACTCACGCAAACTCATCTGGGTAGCTACAACTAACTCGCTAGTAGATACGCCGTGGAGTAGAACCTTTGCCCTCTTCCTTTTTGCCGATACATTGCACTCGTCAAAGCGTTTACAAGGACGTCCTACTTTTGTCGTCGTACGAGGGAGACTTGGTGGAACGGCGTCCAGCACTTTCTTATCAAAATTCACTTTCTCCTGGAGCCATGAACGGTTCGAATCCAAAAAATGTGCCTTGCACCTCGCACTGCCCTCCCATCGTTTGTTAACTTTGGAGCAAAACAAAGATACAGTGCACTTACGGATCTCAGTACGATACGGGATGAGCGCTTTAGTCCTAGCTTTTTAACCACATGACGATACACAGTGTCTTTCCTGGTCGTAGGGCTACTTCTATACCAAACATCGAGAAGTTCTCTTCTGAGGATCTGGCGTTCAGTGTCTTGAAAAATAATTTGTGGAGCGATGAGCAATTGGTTGCAAAAATAACTTATATGCTCCTGAAGAAAAACAAAAATCCTATCTAACGCGCATATTTTCATAGCGGAGACATGCGGTACTCTTTTTTAATTTTGAAGTGAATGAAAAAGTGCTTGCCATCCCGTGCGTAAATTTTGCTTCAGTTCGCGAGCTCTTTTCTCTGCCGCAACCAATATAACTGAAGCCGAAACTATCACGTTTGAAAGGGCGCACCTTGTTGTGTTTCTCACATATCTAGCCCAATTTCAAAATATCACCGCTCACGGTTGAGACGCCACGAAATAATGAGACCAAATTTTTGATGTGTTTACCTCGCGATTGCTGCTGTGGATGTGTTAACTTTTCATTATCGTGCTGAAAATGTCGAGCTGTCACCTGTCAAAAAATCACTCCTCGCATGTGCAGGGACTATTGAGGGATACATAAGTGCAATTACTTTGACTTTTGAAGGCAAGCCGAAAAATACATTTTGAGCGACTAGATTTGCGAAATTGCACACTGTGCGTCGTCTTGATTCTTGATACCTATCGACTGTGGACGGCCGGTCGCCAATTATGGAAGGCGAATCCTCAACGGATCTGCTGATGCACCGAATGACAACTCCTGGAAGCATTTTACAATCTAAAAGTATCCTTTCTTTTATTATCTGAATATGTTTCCCTGTGGAACTGAAGTGGAATTCTACCGGTCATGTCCATATCGTGAACGATGTAGAAGTAAACGATCTTCCTTGACAGGAACGCGAAAACATGGTTAATTTCGTTTGTAACAAAGAAGGAGTCAGAAAGAACTCAACCCAATCGTCATCTTTTAATAAAGTTTCCTTGCAAAGATGAGACAACATATACGCCTCCTGTTCCTGCTCGAATGATGTGTCTTCTCCTATAGGTATCAGTATTTTATCCACTTCGGGCCGACAGCAGTGTGCTTTCACTGTCGAGAACTGTGCACGCTCTCTAGTTCAAATGCCAGGGTACCTCCTAAAATCATAGAATCATTGACAATGAATTTCATTTGCATATTCGTGGCTTTACATGTATCTAGGCGATCTTATTCGTCATCATTTGTTAGAGAAACCTCAGAATTAGACAGCTGTTTGGTTATTGTTCCCAATGTGTCGAGCACTGAAAGTTTCAAATTTAGTACTGTAGCCACTAAACGATGGATGGCATCCGAAACTTCTTCGTTTTTGGTTTGAACCTATGCTCCTAATCTTGTTCTATATGAGAAGCTCCGAGATGAAACTATTTTCTTGCTACATGCTTCTCCAACCGGGGCAGAATTCGATGTGTCGTCAAACATCGTCACCTGATTTTCTTTTGCTTTTATATTTACAAAAACGGCAAAGAGTCACCTGATCTCCAATAAAGTTTGTTTAGGTCCTCACATATTAAACTAAAAACAAATCACTCGATGTGACATCCCTTCACGCCTGCCCAAGCCACGACTGAGGCCGCGTGCAGGCTATGCGAGACGGTCCTACCAGCTTCAACAAGCTTCTTCGGGGTCATGCGCGAGTACCCTGGTATTCTGCAACAGTTGGAAGATGCTTTCCTTTCGTGGCCCTCGCTAGCAGTTTGCATTCTTCCCTCCTTCCTCTTTTCTGTGCCTTGGTGAGTCAGTGTTTTTTTCCTGGAACTTGTAGGGAAACATGCGAAGCTGTCCACGAACAACTCTGATCTTCGTCATCTCTACACGTTCAGGTGTGCAACAATCTTACGCATGCTCCTTGCTGCATCGCATTTGATTCATTTCGCCACAATTTTTTCAAGTCCAAGAGTGGCAGTGCTCTGCGGTCGGCCACTGCGAGGTAAATCTTCGAGCGTACCACGCTTCAGCGTGCGTCGGACAGTTTCACGGTGGAGCTCGAGAGGACGAGCGATCTCCGCAACAGTATGTCGCGCCCCTTGGGTGCCCCCCCCCCTCCCTCGAGAATGGGTCGCCAAAGTTTTGAAATTATTTTTATTAATTTTATTCCGGGTCTGGGTCGCGGAGACCCCACTTTTTCCCCACCCCCCCCCCTCCCGCCCACTTTCTGCGTTCGTCACTGTTGCTAGGATGTAGTAAAATATTGGTAGTAATGAAGGAAAAGGCTTGTTCATGATCATGATCACATCAACTTTTTAGAAGTCGCTCGCTTGACGTCTACAGTGAATAGTAGATGGTGTCACAGTATTAATGCCGGACACTGTAAGCATCGCATATATTATACATCCTAAAGAACAACAGGTAATAGTCTTAGAGCCATACTACACACCTTCTGTTAGCACGGACCTGCATGGTTCTCACTGCATTGTTTGAGCCTGCAACTATGCGACTGGCAACATTGGAGTAGCGCGTTCTAGAACACCGGAATTAAAGTTTATTAGCGCATCTAAGTACATAGCAGTGAACAGTTCTACGAGTAAGGCTAACAAGAATAGACAACTGTGAGGCTAAGTCTTTCAGCACAGCACAAACAAACACATAGAAAAAAATAGGGAACGAAATATATGCTTAACTATGAGTCCTCTTTCCTTGAGCGTTTTGTTTTCGTTCGGTAGCGGGATGTTCCGCGTTGGTGACTCTTTGGCGCCACTTCGCCTTGTCGTGCGCGTGTCCGGCCATGGTTGATTTTGGCCTTTTGCCTAGACACCTTTGAATCGTGACGGTTGAATGCAACTTACCCTTTGTTGCAAGTTGAGGGTGTGAACTCCATTCTTTCCAGAAAAAAAAGACAAGCTACCAGTTGAGGGTGTGAACTCCATTCTTTCCAGAAAAAAAAAGACAAGCTACCATTCTTCGATATGCATTCGATAACCCCCACTCGTTTTTTGCATCAGTTCGCTCATTTGGCTATGCTTTCCGATGAACGTATCACGGAGAGATCTTCAGTGCTTTTGTAGGTCGATGACTAAACACAACCGCTGAACAGTGACGTAATTCAGGAAACGGGAGGAAACCATCCATTTTGTTTCAGCACCCTTGAGATGCTACGTCGCAACCAATGAGGGTAGTCAGGTCTCCTCCAGTATTGGTAAGCCCCTGAATATAGTTGCAGCACTATATACTGCCATGTCTTCTGACCGAATCGCTTCGCGTCCGCAATGTGTAGGGTGCCTCCCGCATCCAACAGACTCATTGTGGAGGGACCGCAAGGGGGTCAAAATACCGTTGTGCTTTATTCTGTAGTAGTGAGCGCAAGATGCTCTAGAGTAAGATGCAGTACAAGGTTTTCGTAGAGGGCACAAATCTTTGGTCCAGCAGCGATGGAAGATAATGATAACTACATCTGCGATAACTAGATGGGAAATTCTCAGTGATTTTCTTATCCTCACACCTCAGAAAACTAGTTATATTTTTTAAAAAAACTTGCAACAAAGTGGCCCTGCTGGACGTCGAGCCTCTACCACGCAGTACAAATTAAAACAACTTCGAATTGACAAAGAACACAAGAGAAATCATCCAGCAGCAGGATGCGGGTGCCGAACACCAGCGACGTCAGTTGATGGATCTCAAGTAGAGATGTGCTGCCTTCATAAGCATGTCGGCCCCACCCATCCCAATTGTAGATACAGTCGCAGTCAAAAAGATATGATCAGCTCCATTCCAACAAGAGGATTGTTTGCTATGACTCACCCCTGAATTGGGGTATCTAGAAGAAATTTGGATATTTATTGAAGCGCTATGGGTGCTTCCAAGGATCTGCTTATCTGAACAGAATCTCAGCTCTATCGGCGTTATTGAGCCTGAATCTCAATTTCCTCGGCTTCCATGGGTTTTGTCCAGTATCTTCACTATCATCGTCTGAGAAGAATGACGAGTTGATACAGATTAGGCACAGAATCCGTAATTTTTTTTCCACCAGATGGCACTGCTGCAATTTGCCCTACTGCTCAAATGCGAGGTCCAAATTGATTGGTCGAAATTACCAAATAATCTTTTTTGTCGTATCTAAAGAATAGCATCGCTACAGTTCCTACTGCAGTGTCAGAGTAGTTCTTAGTAGTGGTTATCATAGAAGTATCCTCCGTCTGAGTTTGCCTTTTTTTCGAGATTATTGAAAAACCTTTTTTTTCTCTCACTTTTTTTGGGCTTTTTGCTAATCCCACTTTCTAATGTGAAGAAAAGAACTACAGACGACTATGACAGCAAAGTATTCACTCAAAATAAGATTTACAATGACTCCGCGAATTGAGAGAGGCGATACAAACAAGGAACCACCATGTTGATGAAAGTGGTGAATTTGAACTTGGAACGCGATAGTTCTGCTCGAAAGCAGTATAGTTTGCGGCAATGTTATGCAGCGAGAGGAAATTGTACTTCTACCCTCAGTACATCCTAAAATTTCTGCCGAATGGCTCAATCCCAAGTTAGGTTATAATGGAAAGTTCCTCCTTCAAAATGTCCCCTTACCATATATTATTGACTGCAACAGTACCTGCACAATGTATGATTCACGTGTTAGACCAATAAGGTTGATGCATCTTCCACCTTTCTCCTTTCATATTTTGAAATTTTAGGTCATTTGTGTTCGCTTCTATAATATGTGCGACGGCTACAGTTTTCAATGACGAGCCAAAACATGAAACAAAGAAAAGCTTATAAAGGACTCAATTCCGTACCTGAGGGGTAAAACTTAATGATAAGACAGTTGACTTTTAATGTTAAGATTTGCCGGGTGAAACAGCAGAACCAAATAATTCCGAATCTTACGATGTCACTGTATTATGTGCAAAAAGAATCTTAGAAGTGGAAGTCATAGGGCATCGGAGCTGTCCATATCAACAGGCGCGCGTTTTGTCAGGTATCGGGTGCACGGCTGGTCTGCTTTTAATCAGCAGCAGACCACTCACGCACCCAATTGCCTGCCGATTTACGTCTCTTACGTTGCCCGTCTGCCTGGAGTGGGTGGCGCGGTCGAGCTCTGCGATTGAGCAGTTGGATAAATTGACCAATCGCAGATCTGGACCGCACCGCCCTTCCCACGCATAACGCTCTACAGCCGCCTTATATCATTACTCGTTCAACGTTGGCTTTTGCATGCACTGAGATGCTGACCACGATTCAAGTAGAACTGTATCAATAAAAACCTATATAATGTCTAGTAGTGCTACAAAATTTTCTAGAGCGTAGATGTGGAATACCGGATAAAGAACAACTGATAAGCGATTAAAATGCCACAAGATACTACCTTTTGCTATATTAAGAATGATAAAAGTGAGATACGACATGAATATTATGAAGAGAAATCAGCACAAATTTTCCATCTTGTTATTCATCAAAATTCGCCATTCTGAGCTCGATGCACGCTGACCATAACATCGTTATGAAGAGATGTATTTATAATAGCAGGAGTTTGCCATAAAAACAATACTGTCCACTTACATTTGGATATGTGATTGTCACACCAGTTGCTTGGGATGATATGTGCCTATTATACAGCACGTTTTTGAAAAAAATCCGAATATTCGAATAATCGAATATATTCAAAAATTGACCTTTTCGAATATCCGAATTTTCGAATATATTCGAAAATTGGTTTTTCTTTCTCGAATATTCGAATAATCATTCGAATAATTTATGCGAATAAGTCATTCGAATGAAGGGCCTAGATTGGAGCCTTATTAGACTCATACCCAGGGTGAAGCATGACAATGGGAAAAACCGATCCTCAATACGACCCCCGCTATTCCCTAGTCCAACCCCCACCTTTTCACGACCCCCCCCCCCCGCCACCCCCACTTCTGCGCCCTCATGTTTTCTCTGTACACTGAAACACTGAACAGTTTCAAGGAAGAACACACAAAAGAAACACATTAAAAACCCAAAATTGGAACTAAAACAACCTTGAGATATATAATTTATATATCTTGCGATATATATATATATATATATATATATATATATATATATATACTAGCGCCCCTTCGGGACGCTAGAATGTGGGGTTGGGCAGCCACTTGAGGTATAGTCCTTTCCAAAAACGAAGATGGTTGAGTATTTGTGCCTATGGGCCGTATTTCTCCTCCGCCTCCCCGAATACAGCACTATTTCGCGCGTTCTCTCTTTCTCTAATATCTTCACAACTTTTCTCAACGGTGAAACACGCTATATGTGCAAAAGCTTCACACGTGTGAAATGCTTGGAAATCAGCAAAAAAGCAAAACTAATCATTAGCTGAGCTCAAATACGAAATTCTCCTTATGAGTTGCGTATACTCTATGGGTCTGGCCGCCTCGCCAACGTTGGCCTTCGAGTCTTCTCGCCATTCTAGCCTTGCTTGCGAATTCTTAATCCCGCACCTACATGGAAAGCTAATTTTCGTTTTCCCCACTATTGAGCCACGGCGGACCCATTCTCCATCAGTGCACCCGTATCCTGGCGCTTATCCCGTTGTTGGGCCAGGGCAGACCCATCCTCCATTTGTGTATCTGTATCCTGGCGTTCTTCCCACTACTGGGCCAGCGCAGACCCGATCCATCGGTGGGACTCGTATCCCGGCGCTTTCCCCACTGATCGGCCCCTTGCGGACCCAGTCTCTATCCGTGAACCCGTATCTTGGCGCCTTCTCCACTACGGGGCCACGGCGGACCTTTCTCCATCGACTGACCCGTATCCTGCCGTTTTTCCACTATTGGGGAACGGCGGACTCTTTCTCGATCGGTGGACACCTATCATGATGTTTTTCTGGACTACGGGGTCCCGGCTCATCTATCCATCATCACTGCAGCCGCACTCTTTGCTAATCTCGAAAGTGTTGGAACAAAGTTAGGAAATATTTAGAAAGTTTAATCAACTGCACAAGTTGCACAACTGGTTTCAGAAAGTGTCACAATAGCTTATGATGACGCGTTCTTCATCCTGTGTATTTGATTGTACTTCTCAAAAACAGACGGATCCTCAAGCTGCATAATCCCCAAGGGACCGCGAAGAGAGGTGCGCAAGGAGCATATCCCAAGTAGGGACATCGAATGAATCCTTCGATACATCTTCCATGGTATGCACACCTTTTCGAAGTGGTTATCGTCCACTGTTCCAAAGCTGAGTGAAGTTACAACAACGCTCCAGCAGAGGGGCGACTCTGCTCCGTACATTTTTGCTACGCATCGTCAAATCGTTGTAAACGCTGTCTCGCCTGGAGGGCTCGAGACCGCTAGATGCTGGTCCCGCCGCGAAATCCCGAATGCACCCGACTTCCACTACGTCTATGCACCTATGACGAAACATCGGCCGAATGCCCCATCAGCTTCGCATCCTCGCGAGGCACAGTCTATAACTGAGTCTCACGGCGATCGCATGCGATCACGTGCTAGTCCCCCTACGTCTGCGCTCTAGAAAATTTTGTTGCACTACCATGATTTATACAAGAGGATATATATATATATATATATATCCTTCCTTATCCGATCGGACCAGACTGCCAGCAGGAACAATCACGTCATTACGTGTCAAAACAGGACTGATTGACAGCGCATGCGAGGAATCGGTTTCAGCGTTGGTATTTGCGCGCCCACGGGTTCGATTCCCGGCGCCTCCAAAAAATTTTTGCACAGGTTGGAACCGTTCAGGTTCCAACCTGTGCAAAAATTAGTGGAATAGAGAGGACCTAAAGGTCTGAAAATGAAGTGAGGAAAGCGAAATCGATCGATAACACATGCGAGAATTCGCCTACAAAGGACGGCAGTTTGTGGAAAACTAGGGTTATTAGACCTCTCCCTGAGGTGCTCTGACTCAAAATCAGCAAATGCTTTTCTACATATCCATAGAGGATGATCAGCTCTATCTTCTGCCAGAGTTTCTATTTTCTAGACCTTTATATGTTTTAGGAAGCTCGATGGGAAGTCGATGGGAAATTTGGCGAATTTCCCATCGATATCCCATCTAAATTGCGGGAAAACGAGCGAACTTCGTGGAGCCAGATTCTGTATCCAAGTGGGAAATTTTCTCAACTAAAACTCATAGAAGAAAAGTTTTCGTGATATCTGCAAATTGCTTCTCAGTGATTTGCCAAACAGATTTACTCCATATGCACCATATGTTCGAATTGCGAGATTTTCACTTCTTCAACTCCCATGAAAGAGGTTTGCCTTTCACCGAAATTTCATTACCTTCACGTAATAGAGCTCCAAGCATTGATTCTTCATCCCCGTTATCGCACCCCAATAATTGCTCCTGCTTGCGTGAGTTACATAGGAAATTTCCCCTCGGAGACCCGAAAAATTGAAAAATTTCCCATCGAGCAATACTCTGGCAAAAGGTAGAGCTCGTCGTTTTCTATGAACTCGTAGAAAAGCAGTTGCTGATTTCGAGTCAGAGGACTTCAGCTCGCGGTCTAGGTCACCCTACTTTTTCACGTTCTGACGGGCCCTGCAGGCGAATCCTATCATGTGCAATCGATTGATCTCGCTACCCATACTCTATTTTCTAAACATTTCTATCCTCTTCACTCCACATTTGGTCCTGAAGTGACTCCGACCCGTGCAAAAATTTATGGAAGGCGCCGGGGATCGAACCTGTGAGAGCGCTGAAACGGATTTCTCCCATACGCTGCCAACCAGTCCTGCTTTAACTCGTAATGACGTGACCATTCTTGGGCGGAACGTCATTTGTCAAGTCATAAAACAATCATGAATTTACATCCAATGGTCAAGCCACCCCTCTACCCCACCCACACCTCTCCAATACGACCCCCCCCCCCCTTCCCAGCCCCCTCCCATACGACCCCCTCATGGGAAATTCCCATCGGACGCTTGACCCTGCTCATACCACTAGGAATCTGGAACACATTTTGTGGCCCCTTTCAAATTTATTGTCGTGAAAACCAGCAAAAACCCGCAAGTATTCCTAACGACTAAATTTGAATTTTTCGGATTTTTAAATTTAACTTTTCAGTTGCAGCTTTCTCAGCCTACAGTGAGCGCCGATACAGTGCGTTTTCGGAATCGGAAAGCCCGCTGAGCGACCACGAGGGACGCTCGCACTAGGATCCTCGCCACAACAACAAACTATAGGGTTTTCCTGATACATATTTTACATCAAATGTAATTAGAAAAGATAAAGCAAACACTGATCTGTGACTATAGCGGTAATGCCAGTGCGGATGATACGGCCGCGCCGCGTGCTTGCCGTGTACACGAAAACCCTCGCTTACTGTATTTGTCACCTTTTGGCTATGAACCATGCACGATTCAAAAGCGCTATTCTTACTCTACAAGAATGTTATAACGGATTCTTTTCAGACCAGCAATTAGCTTAAGTTTCAAGATTACGAGATGGAGCATTGCGTCCACAAAAACAGCAACATTGACACCTACTACCTCTCCAAGCATTTAGTCGAAGCTTGAAAGACCACTAAAACGTCTCAGATGACCTATGCTATGTAGAGAAGACAACTTGTGCTTGAAACTATCTCATAAATTGCCAGCGATCTCATAAATTCAAAAGAAACATATTTCGTCCAACCATCATGATCAGCCAAATTTATTCCGTGAAAAATGAGGGAATTGCTT
Organism: Ancylostoma caninum; assembly: GCA_037903475.1. Classification (NCBI taxonomy): domain Eukaryota; kingdom Metazoa; phylum Nematoda; class Chromadorea; order Rhabditida; family Ancylostomatidae; genus Ancylostoma; species Ancylostoma caninum. The sequence continues at coordinate 32,459 of JBAJFG010000206.1, read as the reverse complement.
GAGAGAAATTTCATGGTCTAGACGAAGCGCTTCTCAAATAGATGGAGTAATTCATCATCCAATCACGTCGTATTGAAAATCGCATGCTTTGATAACGTCTGGCCTCACTTTGCCAACATCATCAAAGCTGCACTTTAGAGTTTTGACCGAATCGAATAAAATTCGAATATTTATTCGAATGTTTGGGTATTCGAAAATTCGGAAGTCCCAAAATATTCGAGAGTTCGAATATTCGAAAATTCGGGGTACGAAAAATTTCGAATATTTGAAAATTCGATGGTCCCGCAATATTCGAATATTTTAGGCCGAAAATTCGATTATTTGGAATTGTTTCGCTTCGTAACTGTTCTCTGAGTTCCGCATTCTCGCTTATTGAAACCCCAGTCCCATTTCTCATTTCAATCTCAATTTTTCCAAAAAACTGCGCATCTTACTACAACTGCTTATCATTGTACGGAATTGAAAGCCGCCAACCGCATTTGAAAACTTTGAAACTGCAATTCTGCGAATTATACGACGTTGGCGACGATGATCTCTCCGTTGAAACCTATGTATGTACTTTTCTAGACACTTGAGAGACCATCAGCTTTAACTGACCTTCTAATTAATCAAGCCTCCCCTCCAGAACTAAGTGAATGAACTGCAAACTATAATAATGACTTTTACACAGCAGAGATATTAATGAGAAAGCCTTTTCACGGGCGAAGTGTTTCATCCACTTCACGATCCTTTAATGATGGTTTCAAACCTCAAACAGATAGGCGTTCTTAACCTTAGGAATTTTAACCAATTCCAATTCTAAAACCGATGAGGGATCTAGTGAACAGCATCACCATTCATGGGAAGGTTGTGAGAAATTCGAAAACGACAGATGAAACTTACTACCCGAAAGTTTCATGCCCGTTGTGATTAGGAATCATATCGCATTGTTCGCCTGCATGCATGGGTACGAAACGTTTTTAAAAGACGGAATGTTATTCGAATAAATATTCGAACATTCGATTATTCGAAAGTTCGAACATTTGAAAATTTGGTTCGCGAAAATTCAAATATTCGAATATTCGGGGATCCCTAGAAATTCGAAAATTCGAACATTCGAAAATTTGGTATTTTCGAGAAATTGGAAGGTCCGAATATTCGAAAATTCGATGGTTCGCAAAAATTCGAAAGCTCGAACATTCGAATATTCGGGTATACCTAGAAATTCGAGAATTCGAATGTTCGAATATTCGAAAAATATTTTCGAATGTAAAACTCTACTGCACTCCAGGAGTTCAGATGATGATGTTCTTCCACGTTTATCTTCTACCGAGCTTGGCCCAAAATTGGATGCCTTTCAATCCCAAATCGCTAATTGCTCAGGCTTTCGACCGTCACTGCTAAAGCTCAGGCCAGATCGAATTACTCTTGTACTCTGACTGTTTATGACTGGCTATTGCATATATTTGTTCATGTCCAATAAATAAATAGATGTAAAGAGAAAATGGCGTCACTTTTAGATAAGCGTAGTGGACAACTTTAAGGCGTTGCGTGCTGTTAGCATCAGAAAAAAATATGTATACATACTCATGTGGGGCCCTTCATCTGATTCAGAGCTAGACGTGCAAAAAAGGCAAACGTCTTCGAACCATTTCATGTAGTTAGAAAATCGCATATTCGAGTGCCACATTAGAATAATGGGACTTCAAATATTCGAATAATCGAAGACGTATTGGAAAATTGACTTATTCGAATATTCGAATTTCGAATATATTAGAGAAAAGAAAAGTTCGATTATTCGAATTTCTGCATGACTCAATTCGAATGATTTATTCGGATGACTGAATAATTATTCCATTCGGTTGCAAGTATAGTGCCTATGTCTTTCCCAGTACAAGCGTGAGCTCCCCCAAGGCTGGTCCTTCCAAGGTTTTGTTTTGGGCTGAACTGAGGGAGGGAGTGGGAGAGGTCAGCGCTGAAGGAGACTGAAGCTTTGCTTTATCAGAACGTTACGAAAGTTGTATGAAGCTTTGCTTCATACAACTTTCGTAACGTTCTGATAAACCTTCTATGTAGTACTGACCGAATGTTATGATAGTATTGACTCCTGAACGTTATTTGATCAATAGATTCAAAAATTAGTAGAAATAGAAGGGTTCGATGAATAGTCGAAATGGACCTTGCGAGGAAGAGGCACCGCTCATTGGTGGGCTGCAAGGTCAGCAATTTTAACGTTGTTATTGGTCAAACACTAGCCAACGTTCTTGATAATTTTGCAAGTAAATGATGGTTGCGAGGTTATTGCCTCATTTTGTCGTACGAACCAGAAAACCTGAGCAAGAGCATTTCTTTTTTTGGCAAGATCAAGTCTGTGCTAACTTTTCTTGCCCTGCTACAAGATTTTAGACCACTGGTGGAGTGAAACTGGCTAGATCGAGTAATAATTTTTGGAATGGAGGCCCTCCTTTGTTGAGAATTTGCGAAACAATGCCACTATTTTCGGCCTTATCCGCACCGCTATCCGGCTCCAGAAGTCTGGATAACGGTGCGGATAACGAATAGCCAAAAACCTACGAATAATGGCAGAACGGATAACTGGATACGGATAATCCGCTCATCCCTGATCCGCACATGCCCGCGGTAGGGAGCCGGCCGTACTACTTGTGACTGTCAATTGTTAGAAGGGCTTAGTTGACCACAGGCCCCGGCACGAGGTCTTCTCCGGGCCAAAATCAAAACGAAGCCCCCTTTGAAAAACCCAAAAAATTTATGAAGCCCCGTTTGAAGATAAAAGTGATGCAATCCACCAGGAAAAACATTGGAAGGCGTCAAAATTTAAACTATTTATTATATAAACATAAAAAAACAAAAAAAAAACAAAAAAAAAAAGAAAAACAAAAAGAATCAACAACAACTAAACTAAACTAGTAATAATACTATAATCTATATACAAAACGTACAGGGGACGAATGCATCATTGAGATTACTAGGGTAAACGTGTTGACACCACAAAATCTATCCATTGCGAGAACGACCATCAACTCTACTGGTCACCAACGCTAACGCGGTGCCAACATGTCTACCCCGGTAATCTCAATGATGCATTCAGGCCCACAACGGATGTGTCAAGCCCACCAGCCACCCGCCGACCATCCGTCCACTTTGCCTTCGCCCGCCCGCTGGTACACGTCGGCTCGAACGCCCAGAGAGAATCGGCCGGGGGTGGGCTATGCTTCTGAAAATAGAGCAATTCAGTATGTATGGTTAGGAGTGGGTTATGTAGCTACCTACTCCTAATGATCATGCGCTGCTCCACTTCCGAGGCGGTGGGGCGGCACCGCCGTCGTCGCCCGAATGGCGGCGAGTGCCACCCCCGTCGTCGCCTGAATGGCATGAAAGCAGACTGAAGTAGACCCGTCACGAGGTTATCAAAGGTTGCTGCTTTACAAAGTCGAAGCAGGTCATCATGTGCACACACCTGTCAGCAACATCAATCGGGCCAAATTTGAAATAAAGTGTTCACGGTTTGGTAGCCGCTATAGTCCTCGAGGACTGTAGCACCTTGCGTCGCTGTCGCTGGCGACTGTGAGGTCGGTGCGCATCGATCGTGGGAGTCGTTGCGGCCGCCACCGCCGGCGACTTTATGTTGCTTTACGATGTTAGTGACTGTGACGTATCGAATGGTCGCCAGCAGTGACGATCGGCGGCCGCCAATGTTGGCGACTGTGGCTTCGGTGCATATTGATCGAGAGCGGTGGCCGTCGCCGACGGCGGCGACGCAAGGTGCCATACTCCTCGAGGAGTATAGCGGCAACATTACTGTGCTAGCCATAGTACGTCACGTTCTACAATGAGGATTCAAGTACAGAAACAAAAACAGAAATATCGTAGCCGCATGCAGGAAAAAAAAACAAGTTATCGAGGATCGCATAAAAGACTAAGGAGGCCTTTTGCGTCGAAAGGTTAAGAATTCTGAGCTCACGACATTGAGCTGCTTCCCAGACAAATGGGGGGAAGATGGTTGACACGGACGACGAATAAACCATACAACGATTTTTATGTTTTTTAAACGTGCCTGTCTGTATCCCTTGAAGTCATTCAGCTATCATCCAAATCAACAGGAACGAGGCAGTGATGCGGGTGAGTTTTTATGAAGAATTTAGAAGATAGCCGTTCTTATTCGCAATAGGAACAAATTCAACGGAGACAGAAGAGAAGCAGAGGTAGGTGAGACAACATAAATTTATCACGTTGTCAAGTGAAACAAACCCAATCTGCACCCATCTTATTGACATCATTGACTGTGGTCACAACACAAAACAATCAGAACACACTGCTGATAAGGTTCTATGCCAGATAAACTGACACGAAGAGAAAGGTCTGAAAACGCACGCTCATAGAAAACAGAGTTAATCTGTGACGTTTGCTCGGTGAAAGCATCCCGTCTTATACAAGACGAAACGCGTTGAAACTAGTCGGCGGCTGTGTTCGATTGGAGCACATATTCTACGGGCTTGGATTCTGTAGGATTTTAAGGATTCCTGCGCAGTGTAAACGCAACGAAATGAACTGAAATCTTCAGTGACAAAAGAACTAAAGGGGTACTACAAGTGTATGCTGCGGAAGTCCTAAAATTATGTGGAGTAAAAATATGCATGTTCCTTATGTATTCTGAATGCCAAATTACCTACTTATTACTAGTTAGCAATAGTCCAAGAACTTCTATGAATTCCAGACCTCTTCGATCGAATCCAGTGTTTGAACGATGAAGCGGGATCTGAAGAAAAAGCATATGCTGCAAAAGCCCAGAAATTATGTGAAATAAAAGTGTATGCTCATTAAGTGACCTAGGTCCCCCTGGGAGACCTGGAGGGCAACCTGAGATCTCCCTCACATGTATTCTTCGCGCTGTACATCGGTTTCGGCAATACTGAGCATACATTTGTTGTGCCCCCTTAGATCTCCCCAAACTCCAATTTTCAAGCCCAATCTCAGAGTCTGGACTTCACAGCAGCTCCATGAAAATTCCGGAATAGGGTTTTTTACAAATATCTTTCGAGTGGTACACAAGTTTTGGTCGTCCGTTCAAAAAGCTGTAGTGCTCTGTAGTGCTCCCTTAATTCTTTTGTTAATGAAGATATCATGTCATTTCGTTGCGTTTAGACTGCGCAGGAATCCTTAAATCCTACGGTGTACGTAGAATATGTGCTCCAACCGGAATAGTTGGACCGGACAGTCGCTTGGCCGCTTACAGTATGAGCAGCCTCCTTGCAGGCCATTTTTCTGCATCAGTCGCTCCTATTGTGCCGCTCAAAGAGCGAGCAGCCTTGTTACAGGCCATTTTTCGGCATAAGTCGCTTCTATTTTTTTTCGTGATCACCAATCAGTGGGATAACTTCCACTTGACTCGCAGCGTCGAACTTTCACAACCAGGGAGGTTCTCTGGAAGAGAGGGGTAGGGGGAGGGTTGGATGGGCGGGGGTAGATTCCGTTAGGATAAGTGAACTGTAGGATTTTGCTCAAAAGGAGGTGAGTTCTTAACCCCTATCTAACCTTATCAACGTAATGCCTCCCTTAGAAGTAATAAAACCGCAATTTTTTTCCGGGGCTCCGCCCTGGACCCCGGTACGAAGCCCCCTTTGCTTTTCGGCCCTTTTACGAAGCCCAGCTTGCCCCCGGGGAGACCTGTGCTTGGGCCTGGTTGACCACTAGCTGTCAGTAGAGAGTCAGCATATGCGTCATCATCGACGGAGAACACGTCCACGGAAGTCGTCGTCCATCTCGTCGACTCACACGAGATCCTGTCACCTCGTCTAGCAATTCTTCGACTTAACCTTCCTCGTCACAAGTCCGTCAGTATCATCAACTGTTACTCGCCAACGCTAGCAGCTGATGAGGAGGAGTTGGACAATTTCTACGAGAGGTTGGAAGAAGTCATCCACAACGAAAAGATCTTCTACAAATTCGTTGTTGGGGACTTCAACGCCAAACTTGGGAAGGCTGAAGGAGACGAGTACAGCATAGGAAAGTTCGGATTAGGAGACCGGAACGAAAACGGTAGTCGTCTCGCTGGGCTTCTGTCCTCTGCACGCCTCTTCCATGGAAATTCCATTTTCATGGAGAAGGAACACCGCCGGTGGACATGACAATCACCCAACGGTACGACTCGCACGGAGATCGGCCACATACTTACCAACCGAAGGTGGTGTCTATTTGATGTTCCAGTGGTACCATCATTCTGCTGTGGATCCGATCACCGTCTCATCCGTGCGAAAATCCGATTCACCTGCAAGATGGAAAAGAACATCTGCCACCGCGGAGGAAGAAAAGAAGTATTTGACGATACCGCCCTTGCTGAGTCTCTTTCCGAACACAACTGGCATATCACGGAAGACCCCACCGAGGACTACGACATGCTTCTAGAAAAACTAAGAATCTGTGCTGAATGCGCCTCAAAACAACGAACAACAAACTTGGAACGCATCTTGAAGGCCACCAAGGAACTGCTCGTTAAAAGGAGGGCCTTGAGGCTTTCCGATTGCATCCCACATTGAGCAGTTGATAGCCAATGCCAGCTGCAGAAGAGCATTGCAGGAGGATGTGCAGAAGTTCAGGCGGAGGAAGGTCTAAAAGAAGCAGAAGGGAGAAGATGTCTGAAGAAATGTTGAAAGGACCTTCGCGATTATAATGTTCCGCTGACAGCCCTGAAGAACGAAGACGGGATTGTCACGTTTTACCATCATGAGATGGAGTCAATCACGGAAAGATTCTACACGAACCTCTTCCGTTCTTCAACAATAGTGTCGAGCCCAAATATCCCCGCTAGTGACAGACAACCTCAGATTCTTCCTCGGAAGTTCGTGTTGCGATGAGAGCATGAAACCCGGCACCGCCCCTGGACCGGAGCGTATATCGGCTGATCTAGCAGGAGGCGATCGCCTTCACGTCATCCTCGCAGCACATTTCTCATTTTATCTTCAGAAGGAAAAAATTCCAAACCAGTGGAGAACCTCACGCACCGTTCTCCTTCACAAGAAGAGAGACAAAGAGGATCTTTGAAACTATCGTCCGATATGTTTGCTGAGCGTGCTTTATAAGCTTTTTAAGAAGATTATTCTCACACGCATACCGAGGACCTTGGATGAAGCTCACCCCCAAGAACAGACTGGTTTCTGCAAGGAATTCAGCTGCACGGACAACATCCAAACTGTTTCGAGGGTCATAGAGGTTTGCAGGAAGTACCGCCTTCCTCTCGTCCTAATCTTTGTTGACTACGAAAAAGCGTTCGACAACGTGGAAACTAACGCTATATTGTCAGCACTAGTCGACCAGGGAGTAGACGTCTCATGTGTGAGAACATTAGCCGACTGCTATATTGGATGCTCCACGATGATACAGCTCTTTCGGCGCCCCTTAACCATTCCGATTGCGGAGGGGTACGACAGGGCGATACTGTATCGCCGAAGCTGTTTACTGCCGCATTGCAGTGGGCAATGAGGTCACTCGACCTGGAGGAGAAAGGCATCCGGGTTGATGGACGGTTCCTCTCAAATCTTCGTTTTGCGGACGACATTGTCCTTTTCTCGAAAAGCACCAATGAAGCGGAGGCGATGCTTTGTGAGCAAAGTAGGGAAAAGAATCGGAGTGCAAATAAATAGGGCGAAGACCCAGGTCATGAAGAATGCATACTGCGAAGGAGAGCAAATAGAACTTAATGGATCTGATATAAATAGTCGTCCTATGTGTACCTTGGAAGATCAATGAATATGGAGAACAACCTCATAGAAGAGCTGGATAGAAGAAGAAGGGCGGCGTGGGCCACGTTTGGACCTCTGAGGGAAGCCACAGACCAAGTAGCGGACCCCCGACCTCCATGCTCATCTCTTCGACTCCGCAGTTCTTCCAGCGCTCTGTTATGCTGCGGAGGCGTGGGCGGACACTGCGGCCACGTCGAAGACGCTACGTACCATACACAAGGCGCTCGAGCGTTGTCTTTTGAGGTACAACCGGTATACCCAACATCAGGCCGGGCTTCGCACCTCCGATTTGCGACAAATGTCTCGCCTTCCTGACCTAGCGGAATAAGTATCGAAGGCCAAACATAGATGGGCTGGTTATATAATGAGAAGGAAAGGCGGTAGATGGACAAAAAGAACTTTGGAATGGATCCCTAGAGAAACGAAACGACCTCGAGGGAGACCACCAACAAGATGTTCCGATGTTTTCAAAATAAGGATGGACCAGCTGAACGCTCAGCGGAAAGGAATCAGAACTCTCGCCAACGTCGTCTACGATGTTCCTGGACGACGGTAGCGCGAGAACAAATATAATGGAAGCGATGCTGGGGCCCGCACGACGCGTGACGACGTGCATCTAAGTATCTAAGTAAGTAAGTAAGTAAGTAAGTAAGTAAGTAAGTAAGTATACTCACGTGAGCAGATGTAGGACCAGACATACAATCGGGAAAATTGGAATAAAGAAAAGAGGTGATGGAACTTTGCGAATTGTCTCACGTAGACAAGTACCGGTTAATCATGTTCCTGAATGAACGAACGCTGACTGGTATCCCTTGCTTTTTACTTAACTTACAAGGGAAGGATACTAAATGTCTGTGGCACTTCAAAATGGAATGTGCCTCATAATATGAAGTTGACGATGCTGATCTCGGCTATGTTCTCCATTAGTGCCTAATACTACTGCGCAAAAAGTTATAGCCTTGTCTGTGCAGTGCATTCGAAGGTACAGTTTCTACATCCACCTCCCGTGAACCCACAAAATAGGCATTGTAGTGCAAAATGGATGCAGAATTCGCGGTCAATAGCTCAACTGAACCTGTATGCAAAATTTCAGCGAAAAAAGGCAAAAATTACGATTAGACAATCACCCCTTGATCATTTACTACTACTACCACCACTCACGAGGAAACGGTCATTGGGTATAGGGTAGTTCAGGCATCTCGCAGATTCCATCCAAATTTTGCACATAGGGGTAATTTCAGGTGCTGATCACGATTATCAGCATCATTTTGCAAGCCTCTAACATTTTAATGTCGAAATTCAACAATTTTGTTTGGTTTTCTACAGTAATTGCTGTTCATTCTACCGCAAACCTATAAGAATGTAGTGACGTCACGAAATGGATATCATATTCGTGTTCAGCACTTCAGATAACCCTATTATGGAAATTTTCAGCAAGAAAGAATTCCTTGAAAATTTGGGCTCACGTGAGTCCATCAGCAGTTCCACTGTCGACGAAGTCGGGGTAGTGAAGATCTTTGAAAACGCTTTCAAGCTTTTAGAATATGTATTTGCAAGTAGAAACACTTACAAAAAACTGCATAGAATAGATTTTCAGAGAAAATCAATAACTGGGAGAAAATGCAAAAGTGTGACTCCTGAGGGGAACTGAACCCGTGAGGATATTCACGGGAACGGAGACACTTATCACTGCGCCACATTTCCTTGACCTACCTGACATACCTTATTTTATGTACCAGTCTGGCCGTCCGGCTAACGCCGGACTTCCAGACTTCTGTTGGTGCTCGCCTCGCTCGCATACTGCACGTTGAAAGCAAACACGAAAATGTAAATGGATTGATTAAATCTGCTCTATCGGTCTCCTGAGAAACCCTTGATCCCGTAGGGGGTAGCTTCCCCCATAACGAAGATATGCTCTTCCATATGAGCGAATTTAGCGGCCGTGAAGAACTGAGTGTAACCAATTCAGTGCAAATGTTATCTTGAAATGATTTAGGCTCAACTGGTTGTTGTGGTAATTCAAGTGATAAGGGTCCACCGGTGTATACAAACGGAAAGGAAGGAGTGGTTCATTCAGAGACAAACGGAATAAGAAGAGAACACGGATACGAAAGGAAACAATGTACATCTAGGTGATTTAGGTAGCAGGGTCCGCCGAAACAGGATAAGCTTACCTCTCATGCAGAAGTAGACCCGCCTAGCGAATTCCTATTACTTGTGGGAGCCGGTGCACCCTTATCACACAGCAGGTTGCGACTCGACTCCAGGCGTTTCCCCACTTTTGGACGCCGGCGCACCCTTATCACACCGTTGGACCCGACTCCAGGCGTTTCCCCACTTTTGGACGCCGGCGCACCCTTATCACACCGTTGGACCCGACTCCAGGCGACGCCGGCGCACCCTTATCACACCGTTGGACCCGACTCCCGACTTTTCGCAATCGTTTCCAGGCCCACTTTTGGACGCCGGCGCACCCTTATCACACCGTTGGACCCGACTCCAGGCGTTTCCCCACTTTTGGACGCCGGCGCACCCTTATCACACCGTTGGACCCGACTCCAGGCGTTTCCCCACTTTTGGACGCCGGCGCACCTTATCACACCGTTGGACCCGACTCCAGGCGTTTCCCACTTTTGGACGCCGGCGCACCCTTATCACACCGTTGAACCCGACTCCAGGCGTTTCCCCACTTTTGGACGCCGGCGCACCCTTATCACACCGTTGGACCCGACTCCAGGCGTTTCCCCACTTTTGGACGCCGGCGCACCCTTATCACACCGTTGGACCCGACTCCAGGCGTTTCCCCACTTTTGGACGCCGGCGCACCCTTATCACACCGTTGGACCCGACTCCAGGCGTTTCCCCACTTTTGGACGCCGGCGCACCCTTATCACACCGTTGGACCCGACTCCAGGCGTTTCCCCACTTTTGGACGCCGGCGCACCCTTATCACACCGTTGGACCCGACTCCAGGCGTTTCCCCACTTTTGGACGCCGGCGCACCCTTATCACACCGTTGGACCCGACTCCAGGCGTTTCCCCACCGGCGCACCCTTATCACACCCCGACTCCAGGCGTTTCCCCACTTTTGGACGCCGGCGCACCCTTATCACACCGTTGGACCCGACTCCAGGCGTTTCCCCACTTTTGGACGCCGGCGCACCCTTATCACACCGTTGGACCCGACTCCAGGCGTTTCCCCACTTTTGGACGCCGGCGCACTCCTACAGCAACAGTGGACCCGGTGTAGAACATTTTCTTCACTCTAGGCCACGCCCTCGAATTTCGTTTCACACACACACACACGCACACACACACGTGACAGACTAAGCCCTTTATTATAAGTCATGATACCTTCTTATCACTTGCGTCTGGAAAAATGAATATAAATCATTGCAGACGCGAGGCTGGGCCAAGGTCAAGATAGTTTTGAAATCAGAGCTTCGAGATGCACAAGGCAGTGTACACTCCCCACGAGGAAGTCTCCGATGAAGCAAAGTTCCCTTGTAATTAGTAGTAGTAGCGACTGATCAAGGCGCAATTCTTTACCCGTAGTGATGCATTTTCCGCTGAGATTTTGCATACAGGGTTACTTGGACTGCTGATCACGAATTCTCCATTCATTTTTCACGGCAGCGCCTACTACGTCGGGTTAAGGTGGGTTGATGCAGAAACTGCTCATAATACTGCACAGACAAGGCTATAACTTTTTGCGTAGTAGTATTAGGCACTAATGGAGAACATCATCGAGATCAGCATCGTCAACTTCATATTATGAGGCACATTCCATTATGAAGTGCCACAGACATTTGGTATCCTTCCCTTGTTAGCATACTCCGAACCTGCTCTGTTGGAAAAGAAATTAAATCTTCGATTACTTTTGGCTCTAGGGCTGACTGGTTTGCTGTTATTTTCTCTGGTGATGGGTTTTCGCATGACACAGAAGGAGTTCGGTTCCAGACCACATCTCCCGGAAATCACTTTTTCGAACATGATGAGGTCAAACTTTTTTCTTCTTATAGTAAGAGTTTCCAATGAAAATTTGGTGTTCCTGCACATAGAATTTGGAATTTCGGGATATACAAAAGCAAAACCTTTGATCATTAGTTTTCTCGTGAAGGAGTGTTGCACTCTTTCTAGTTTATTAACAAGTTTCTTTTTTATGGATTAAATACAACAGTGCCATGCTCTAATATTGGTCTTACATATGATTTATATGCCTGAATATTATCTGATTTGATGTGGTCCACCTCTTCTATCGAACTCCCATCAAGAGAGCAAATGAATTCAGGGGTATTGGAACCAATTCTTAGGAGTTTGGTCTTTAGGATGATAGTGGGAGCCCCCACGCCTTAGACCAATTTTCAACTGAGTCAATGGCGTTTTGAATTCGGTAACAATCATTAACATCAGAGATATCTTTGTAAATCTCAATATCATCAGCGAATGCGCAGCATTGTACACTTACATTATAAATCAGGTTGGGAGCTCGAAGGTGTACATATTGAATAACACAGGGGAGAGGACACCTCCATGTGGCACCCCGCTATTAACCCGTCTAGCTTCAGAAAGAACGCCATTGATGTGTACTCTGAACGCACGACCTTCTAGGAAGGCTTGGATCCAAGCGACTATGCGTGGATGCACACCTATGAGTCTTAGCTTGTAAATCAATCCATTATGCTGGACCATATCAAAGGACTTGCAGAAGTCAAGATATTTGATCTCTACCAAGTTACCACGTTCACTGCAATTGGTCCAGTCATTGAGGGCTTGAAGTATTGCCGTAACAGTAGACTTGCACCTTTGGAAACCATGTTGATATTGTGAGAGAATAGAGTTAATTTCCAGTGATCTACTAATCGTTTCTTTGACATCTTTTCAAAGAGCCTCGCGAAAATAGAGGTAATACTTATTGGGCAATATATTTCTGGAGATGAATGTGGTTCTTTCTTAAGAATAGGAGTGATGTAAGCAGTTTTCCACCTGGAAGGTACTTCAACCCTCATGAAACGTAAGTTGAAGTTCGGAAGAAAGAGTTCTTACTTTTGGATTCCACAACCTTTTTCTCAATAGAACAGTTGAACTTCAGAAGGTTTTGTCGGAAGACTTTGTTCAGCTTTTGTAGTTGGCCCAATCCTCGACGTCCCCGCATCGTCGCTGCTCACAAACTTCGGTGTAACACATCTGGCTCACAAAGTGAACACATCTGGGGGTATGCTAGTTGTGTCTACCTTCTACAACGGATGACTCCACCAAGGCTCCTGGATGACACATCGAGTAGTTGAAGAGGGCGTGGCTTCGTCGAGCTTTAGTGGACACATCCGGCACCCATAATAATGAACTCATGGTAAACATATGGAAGAGTTCGGAGTGCGTAGAGACATCCGTGGACGTTAGTGGACACAACCAGCATACCCTGGGATGTGTCCACTTCCTCTCTTGTCTTGGCTAGTGGATGTGTCCACTTCTATTTCTTAGTGGTATATGCTTAGAGTTTTGTCGCCGCGGCAAAAGTCTGAAGCGCCTGTACACCGCAAAGCGAGGCCCGCCTCTGCCCAAGTTGCTCAGCCACTAATTAGGGTCTGAGCGCGTCCGTAACTCACAGTCACAGGTACAGGTATACACCCCCGCGGTGGATCCGCGCATGCCCGCGGTGGCGAATATCGGGCGTACAGCAGATCCACCGCGGGCAGAAAGTTCGGAGTGGATGCAATTCGAAATTATTGATTCCGAGGAAAGGTAATTGAAAAAATTCGTTGAATCGGTGCTGAACGCGGCTGTTGAGCGGCGGCCGCGGTGCGGCGTGGCACTCGAGTTCTCTGCTACTGGCAGAAGCACACAGCCAGGGCCAATATGCAGAGCCGGTGTGTCTCTGCGCAAGAAAGCCGCTCGACGGTCCCGCTCCCTACGCATGACCATTCGGAGTTCATTATATCTCAGCCCATAGTGAAAAAAAGCAATCCCGATTTTGTTTTACATTTTTCTTGCAGCTAAGAAGGAATCCTTTGTGAAGAACTCGGGCGAGATCCATGCAATACCACTGGTGCTGTGAGTACTGCTAGGTAATTTTTTAGGCGGAATTCTAGCCAGAGTCAATCGAATCTAGTCATTCTTCAGATTCAGATGGGACATTTCCAGATGAAGCTATGTGAACTTTTTGGTCGAATCCGTGTAGAACCTCTTCACAGGTGGTTGAAGCAAAGTTGGTAGCAGGGCCTTGCATGGCGTCCTCGGTAGCTGGCGCTAAAATTAAATGCGGGACCTAAACGAGAGATGCGGCAAGGGCATGCTCTAGGTGAGAGGGTCAGCTAGTCCCGCCACGATTCTGCAACCGCGACGCTCTGAAACCGCACGCGCAATCCCTCTATCTTTTCGACAAGTACTATACTACTACAATCTTTCTCAAAAATTCTTGCCTCACGCTGAACCGCCTGTCAGCTTAGCCACGTCACACCACGTATGATAATGCATAGATGATGCGGCACATCTTGAGTGGCTTTCATACATTTGCCGCGGCGGCAGTCGCCCATGGTTAAGCATAGGCCGGCGACGTCGCGGCGGCGGCGGCGGCGACGTCGCCGCGACAAGAGCTTGTTTACTTTTTTGCCGCGGCGCCGCCCGGCGACGTCGCCCAGCGGCAAGCGGCAAGGAATGGTCGAGGGGGTATTTTGTCGCTGGGCGACGTTTGTGTGAAAGCGCGGCATGCCGCTCGGCGGCAAATGTATGAAAGCCCCTTAAGGCAAGTATTTTTGAGAAGGACTGTAGGTATATACTTTTTGAGCTGTAGCTCTAGCCGGAAACTGTCATCAGTCACATCCAACAATTCTTTCTTATCTACCTGATCAAATTCTAACTTCGAGCTGCGAATTCCTTTTTGTTCGCCCCATCTTTACGAAGTCCCGCCGGGGAACAGGCGGTTGATCCGATTGGAATTTCGCACCTCTTCCTCCATCTGCTAATCACCACCTGAGGACATTCAATTAAAGAGAAGGAAGACAAAAAAAAATCCAGTTGGATCAACAGCGCCAGAACTATCAGTGCCAATAATTGTGTCGCAGAGGCGGATTTGTGGACGAGTTGTGCTACATCCAGTATGCTTAAATAGCTTGGAGGCAGTCGTTATTCTGAACATACGATTGCGGTAAGAGGCTTCCGTAAGTTTTGCTCTCTGAGCACATAAGACGCCATGATCGGTAAAATGACAAAAGTAAAGATAGGCAGGAAGTAGCTGAAGTTGAAGAATGGACATGGAGAAAAAGTCAAAAATATTAGGTTGGTGCAAAAATAATGCGCGTTTTCATGCCTTTGATTCCGAACCTCATAACTCATTTCAAAATCGATCTTTTTCAAAAGGCTTGGAACTATTGTAATCCACAAATCTTTAGCAATAAGAAAAATTTTCTCCGACTACCATGCATTTCTGACAGGACCTTCTAGAATCGACGAACTTCCGGAGGGCAGTTTTGGTATCACTTTAGTCTTCGAGAAAATTCTCCCGGAAGAAGTCGTCCACATTCTCAGGGAAGTGGTAGCCGGTGAGCGAGAAGCCTACTGATTATGATGTAGGAGTCCAACTTCCTAGCTCAGTTGCTCCAATCTGTGGAGAATCTGTTGTGAAGGGTGTGCCTGGACGGTACCGTGTAGGAGTGAAGAATCTATTTTATTGAGCACCGCTCGGGTCACACAGTGAACTTTCAAATTTATTTTATATACATCTCAAAAGTGCTTACCAGATGAGGAAGAATGAATGAGATGCAGTGAGCAATTTTTGCAGCAGGTCACCACAAAGTCGCCGTGACCGTATTTTGGTGTTGCTTTGGTTTCTGGGTGTGTTTCAGTGCATCTTCCTCGTCCAGCTGTTGGTGATGGCACTTCATTTTGCCGAAGAGGGTCTATATTTCATATTTAATTACTAAGCGACCGACTGTTTGGTCGCAATTCGTTCACTAAAGATGCGCGAAGCAGACCTCTCAATGAGGATCAATGTGGTACACGTTCAGTATACGTGACATCGACTTGTCGAGCTTTTTCATCCTCCCATTTTTGCTAAGGGAGGGATGGTCTGACAACAATCACCGGCGAGGTTCTGCGAACCAAATATGTTGCTTTGGATGGGTGCTCTTTGATAATTGTTATCAGTTGGGGATCGCAAACCCCAGGAAGACCTATGCGACATTCCTTACTTTCGAAGCAAGTCACACCAAGCCGAAAAATCCGGAAGCAGCTCCGCGGAATGCATTCGCTCACACTCCCTTCGCCAAAACTATGGTGATATTCCTAGCGATTCCTGCTGCGATGTCGTCGAGTATCAGCTCGCTGAAGCGAGTTTGGCAAAAAAACTTGTTTTGGCGCCTTTCATTCCACAACTGAAAATTCGCCAAAACATGAACTTCGCTCAAAATGCATGAGATGATTGAAAAGGCCATGAAATTTGCTACAAAACCATATGCAACTTCTCATACCGATGATGAGAAACACCGGAAGTTCTCTGCACCGAAGATGAAGCAGCGAAAAACGCGCATTATTTTTGCACCAACCTAATAGTATTTCTGATTATCTCAAGTGATCATTTAAAGTTCTGGAGACTTAATTTGTACTGGGTCGTGCTTTCTCTGAAGTGAAAAAAATCAGCGCTTCATCAACATCAAATGAAAGAGTGATGTAGAGTTCCAAAGGTGTTCATCATGCACCGTGAAGCTCTGCTGTCCTTTCTCTTCAAATTTTCAATAGGAATGTTCCTATCAATAGTGAATGCTCTAGCAACGCTCCGAGTACTGCCAATCCTTTTATTTCAAGTAGGTACTTGAGGCATTGCAATCATCCTGCCTGCATACGCCTTTGGTCTCAGCTCATAACTGCATGAAACGATGTATGTAAAAGTATTCTACTGACAACCCGTTCAGTTTTAGCTATGCCGCTGTTGATCCGATCAGTTTTCCAGGCCCATTTCTTGCACCTCTTACCGACAACCGCAGGTGATAATTACAAGAGGGAGGAAGAGGTGCGAAAACCCGAACCGGATCAACCGCCGCGCACCCGCTGAACTTGAGCACCAGGTAGACGTTTTCCATGCTCCGTTGCTCATAAGAGCTCGCGCGCGCGATGGGTGGAGCGCGACAACTCCACGTCCTTGTTGTTCAGATAAATCGTACTGCTGACTAATCGTCGAGTACAGTGCGACAAGTACGTGCGTCATTTCTTTCCGCATTCCTAAGTGTAACACTCATTTGGCTCCAGAACTTTAGTCTCTAGAATAGTCCCCTTTGTCTTTTTCTTCAGTTTTGTCAAGGTCATCAGTCCCAAACTCGAGCCTGACCCCTCTGAGATTTCCACTTCAGTTTTTTTGCCGTTATGTCACGCTTCATCGCGTGGAGCCAGTTTCGCAACTGGACCTGCGCTTTGCCGGCGATTCCCTATTGATCTGTCCGCGATTCTATCTTCTGTCATCATCGCAATCGCTGTCACCTAGTTGTGCGTCCACCTCACCGTCTTCCAAATGACGTCGCTTCTGCAGATGGGCATCTTTGGTGACTCGAGCTCACCGTTCGACGAATGCATCGAAAAAGTTACCGCAGAACATCTGACCACTGAGAACTGGGCAATGATTCTCGACGTGTGCGACAAGGTGAACAGCGATCCTCGAGCCCCGAAGAACGCAATTCTCTCCATCAGAAAGAGGTGTGCATTATTTCTTTGATCTTAGTTACTTCTTCATTTGTTGCCAACTAGTTCGTGTTAAAGGCTAAACCACCGAGATCCTCATGTTGTGTTACTCGCTCTCTCAGTGTTAGATTCCTGCTGGAGCAACTGTGGACCTGCGTTCCGGAAAGAGGTCTCGTCAGCCAGTTTTATTAGCGAACTGCAATCGAAGGCTGTCCACGTGAGTGCTTACTTACTGTTATGTGCTTACGTTTATTCTGAAGCTATTATTATTGTTTATTTATTCGTTCGCTTGTTTATTACTTATCCTACACGCACCGAGGTGCTAGCACTTGACATGAGGTTAGACGTAAAATAAAAAAAGAAGAGAGACACTACTCGGCTAGTTCTGCCCTAGAAATCTCAAAGTTTTAATCTCTGGCTAAACTTTGTCCACAGGGATTATTTGGTGAGCTGATCACGAAAGTCGTATATATTAGTTTTATATCGTAACCCTATATTGGTAGTATACTTTAAAAACGGTGCCTCACAGAACCCTTCGAAACTTCACACTATAGGATTATTTGATATGGTCATCACGATTACCGACATTTCGCTACACAGTGTCACCTTTTTGAGAAAATTGGCGTTCTTTCGATTGATTACAGAAACCCGGCCGTGCCAAAGTGGCGTTACGCTTAATCAAATAGACCTCAGAGACAAAGTTCAGGCGAAATTTTTGGTTTTGAGATTTTTGGTTCAGAGCTCGCCGAACAGCACCAAAGGAGAGGTCCGCGATTTGGACTCATACTGTTAGCATAAAAATCTGGGAAATCAGATGTGGTTTTGAGACGGGCGAGTTCTGCGGCGTGAAAATTGCTCTAGATAAAAAAGTCAATAAATTAGAAGGGGGTAACGAAAACGCGGCAATGAAAGTTTTTAGCATGTATTGAGGAAAGAAATCTTTACAATTTCACAGTTCACATATTAATAAGCATTGTAATGCACCATATGCCTATGTTAATCACGAAGACAGGGAGTTCGAGCTTCCCACCACTTTCCTTCTGGATGCTTGATCCCTTTTTAATTTTGTTTATGCAGGTTCAATCCTTTAACATTTTCGATTTACGCCTTTAAAATGTTCCTGTGGATTTGGAACGCACTATTCTCACTTTTGATTCCATAGTTTGGGGCTTTGACTGTAGTAATTTGTGCTAGTCGTGTGAGTTTCCCTGAATCTGTAGTTGTCTAATAAAATCGCATAAATCAAAACCCTCTGGGAATATTTCCTTTTTGATTTTACTTTAATTTGCAGTTCATGTATGGGTTTCAGTTGCATCTTATTGTCGCTAGTATACTGTATTTGTTTTTTTTTGTTTTCGCTGTTTAAATTCTCGCGCGATTTTTTTTTTTGATTTCAGAGCACGCGTCTAATCGCCGAGAAAACAAGGATGATGATCCAAAAATGGGTAGAAAATGAGTGCAAGTCAGATGCCTCGCTTTCATTGGTGGTTACTCTCTACAAAAACTTGGTGGCTGATGGACACTCGTTTACCTCTAGTGAGCCGAAGAAATCGAGTATCAGTCGGGACATTGAAGCAGTGAGTGTCTTTGTTATTCTTGTTTAAATATGTTCAATTTCATTTTTCAAACGAAAGTTTCCATGAGGTTTTACTGTGTAACAGAGACATATAATGCATAGTTTTAAATTGCTGTAGTCATTACAGGAAGAAGAAGATGCTCTAGCAAGAGCCATCGCTCTGTCTTTACAAGAATCTGATAAGAATACTAAGACGAATAAAGTTTACCAATCGTTGAATACTACCTCCTTTACATCTACTAATGGGACTAGCAACAAGTAAGTTATCTATCGACTTTGTTTTAGGGTTGTTCCACTGTCTTTACATTTGCGAAATGATTAAAAATCCTACTAGCTTTCTTCTGCTCCAAAAACCGGCGATTAGGAGGGTTCAAAATAGGCAAAGTTGGAGCCCATCTTTTCTCTGTTCTGAGTTCTGTTATGCGCGAAATTTGTTCACTTTTTAGCCATGAGGATTAGGAGCATTTGCTTCCGCTCTTGTTATTTAGTTCCTCTTAAGCCATTTTCACGAAATTCCTTTACGTTTATATTGAAGTTCTTACACTTTATTATGCAATTGCCGAGGGCTCTCGTCCTTATTTATGCTATTTTAAGAACAAGTGAACGCACTGTTCGAGCGTTGTATGACTTCGAGGCTGCTGAAGATAATGAGCTGTCTTTTGTCAGTGGAGACCTAATCACGGTTACGGATGACAGGTTTTGCTCTTTCACATAACTTTTGTCATTATTTAGGTCACGTTTCAACCTATAATTTTTAAGTAATCCGAACTGGTGGTGCGGGCGTATCGGCGTCCAGCAGGGTCTATTCCCTTCATCGTTTGTGACTTCTGATTTGTCTGAAGTGAAGGTTAGTTGCACAGGATTATTTCCTTTAGATTTTTTTGAAAGTGTTTCGCAAGTTGATATTTGACTTGGTTTCCATAAATATTTCGGACTGTTGTGTTCCACTCTATCGCCTTTGGGTTGATCGAATTTAATGCCTGGTGACATGAAAGTCACATTTGGCGCAAGAACGATAGAGATTGGCACGAACTTGAAGGAACTGAAACGAGTTTCCGAATTTGAGGACTGGAAGGAAGGGTTGCGATGATGACATTTAGTAGGAAATAGTAGTGCTCTATGGCATAGTCTCATGTTTTTGTTACTTCACTATTCTTTTCCTTTGATTCCTCCTTTTGTACTTTGTACACGACATTTCTAATGATTGTCAGCACTTTGATGTGTTATGCGGGATTGGTGTTCCCATATAGCCTGAATCTTTTTACGGGTTTCCAATGGGATGGCGTATGTTCATTGGATGCTGTACGAGGTGTGCAATTTTCGATCGATAGTTGACGCTAATTATACATGGTGCCACTGATCGGCTTAGGAACGGGGTATTCTACATTTGTTTATTTATTTATTTGAAGGCGTAAGCAAAAGCTCAAGCGGTAGACAATGCATAGTTCATCAAAGCGTGTCAAATATCACGTACATAGTAAATACGTACAGGATACACAAGTAGGATACAAGTATTGACTCTAAGAAGCCAGTGAGCGAGTTTTAACTGTGACAAGTTTCTGGAATGTAGGGAGCGACATGCGAAAAATATCGTGGTTGAGAAATTTGTTAAGTTCCGCTGTTACCCTAATCGCGAAGCTTTTGAGCCTGATCTGTGTCATAGCAACCGGAGCCTTCATTTTTATGCTTCCTCCTCTGGTCTTGGAGTTCGTCAAGGTGAAAAAGTTGAATTGATGTTGGTTCTCCTAGTAAGTATTTTGAAGGCCTTGACTAGCTCATTCGTTTTCCTTCCACTATGCAGAAGGTGGTGGACCTAAACCTCTACACTAAGAAGTTTTCTGCTTATCACTAATTTTATAATGAGAATTGATTCAGTAGCTTTAATTTTAGCAGTTTCCAAGAAGACTTGGAGTTTTCGAATTGTGTACTTATCTTTGTCGCTAAATGTTTCCCTCCTTTCCTGACTGCTTTTTAGTTGATGTTTTCTTCAGCCTGAGACCATGTCTACTGCAGCTGCTGCTCCAGCTCCAGCAGTAACGACAATAGATGAATCTGTTTTGTTGCGATGTATTCAAATGTTAGAAGACTGTGATCCTACCGGTGACACTCCTGATCCGCCTGAGCTGGCGAAGGTTGTTCTGTTTTTTTTTTGTTTCATCGCTCTAGCGTATGCTGTAGATTTCATATTTTCATCACAAACCTCTACTAAACATCCCATCACTTGACTTGTTTATCGGAGGAATGTTGCTCTTCTTCAGGTTGAGCAGGCTTCTCGAGCTCAGGGTCCTCTCATAAACGCTCGTCTAGCGGCTATAGATTCACAAGTTAACGCGCTTTCTCAGGTATTTCTTATGCTTACGCACATTAGACCATTTCATTCAGAGTTGTCTCGATTTCTTGGAAGTTTTATTATAAGTGAGTAAGAATTTGCGACCTATATGTTTGTCATACTCGATTTTTTTCTTCATTTTCAGCTTGCTTAGCTTCTTTGCTACTTTCACTCACAGAATTCTGAGATAGGCCTTGGTTTGACTTCTTTGAATCCAGCTGTTCCTATACTCAGGGTCACTTTAGACAAATGTTCCATCTCACTTTCGCAATCAGAACTTTAGCTAAAAGTGAACCTTTTCAAGGAAGTGATTCTAAAATACACATAAAATGTTGCGAAGAAGCTAAAAGTTGGCTTCCCATATTTTTTTTGCGGAGCTATAGTTCTTTATTCTAAGTGTACAAATAAAGTATTCCTACTAAAGTTATTTCTCATAAAATAACATTAAGTTATTGCAGGTCGATATGGCAATCCGGGATGTTTTAGCTCTATATGATCAAGCAGTTCAGCAAGCACATTATCAGGTACTTTCTTTCGTTTTACAAATATTCTTGGTACCTAGATGTATGAGGAGCCTCCAATCGCAAAAGTTTAGTTCATTTTGATTTTTTGTAGTTCTTATCCCACTCCTATACATAGTGAGCTTATTTATATTAGGTTGTCCCATAAATAATGGCCGTTTCGGAAGTGCGCATTCAAAGGTGCTTAGCTCAGCTCAAACTTGAGATTTTCCCTTGAAATGAGAAGTCTTATGATCAGCATTTCCTGCACATTTTAGCATTGCAGTGAAACTTATAGGGAACTCCAAACGTACGTAGACAGGATTCGTGATGGCGGCGCGGCTCTCATGGGCAGAGACGCAGGCGCACACTATGCTGAGCTCCCGTGACTCTGCCCAAGAGAGCCGCGCCGCAGTCCTGACTCTTGGCTGTCCGTTTGGAGTTCTCTGTATGTTAGGAAAAAAGCCCAAATCACAGGAGTCAACAAAGTGCAAAAGGTCAATTTTCAGTGCACATTGATTCGCATGAATTTTCTAGCCGAAAACTGGATTCACCGCAAGCTCGAAAAGATGCCCTATTAGGCAAAGGTCTGGCCAACACAATATTACAAGGAGAGATCCAACGTCTCACTCAGTGAATTTTTTCTTGGTAGGATGTGAATCTGTGTAGATTTGTCCGCCTCGCCAGTGGACATGCACTTCTTCGGCTCACCAGAACTGAGGCATTTTCAACCAAACCTCGAAGCCAAGCCCAAAATGGTAACAAGCGAGGCATCTAGTAAATTCTACTCGTGGCGTGCTCTAGCTACAGTCTAGAGTCAGTCAGAACACCTCGAGTAGCATTTCATCTCTCAGAACAAGTTACCGTTTTCTGAGATTTCAAAGTTCGTTGAATATATCCGGGTCACCCCCAGCGATGCCACCAAGGCAGAGATCCATTTTAATAAGCGTCTACTCTTCACTAAAAGTGCCCCACTTTTCCGGAAAATTTTTCAACAGTGTTTATTAGAGGGATTGAAGTAAATGGTGCCGCAAGTTAAGCACTGACCAGCAATGGGCTTGTTCAAGATCCACTTTGCCCATTTTTTACGATGTTCAGTTGCCAAAAAGGCAAGTCGACCAGTGAGTTAGTTGCGTCCAACCGAGCTGCTAGCATTTTTACGGACTGTTTCAGAATTCTCGTCTCGCCTCCAGAACTATGCTTTCGTTCCTGACAAGTTTCGTGACTATCACCTGGTCAAATTTGAGAACTCGCATCGTTTTGCAAGTGTTTCTCTAGTCACAGCTTCTCCGCGCTCACAACAGGACTACCTGGCAAGATGCAAAGCTAACACCAAAACTGTGGCTTTTGTCCCATTAGGGCGAAAAAAATAGTCTAAAAATTCGAAGAGCACAAAAACCATGTTTGGTCTCATCGTACAATTTCGTCTGCAGAAACCAGAGAATTGGTGATTGAGGAAGTACTTTTAAGATTTAGGTAGAGCAGATCTTGCTCTTTATAATAGTCCGAAGTTTGTCTATCTAGCTTCTGAATTAATAAATTTATGAACTTCCAAAAATTCATTCCTAGGTTGCGGCCATTTATTGTGGGACAACCTAATATTTACCACTGGATGGATAATGCTTAGACTGCTGTTTCCAGGCGTCCGTATACCAAGCACAAGCTCCTGTTGTGAATCCAGGGGTGTTGCCTGCACAGACGGCTGGCATTTCTTCGAATGTGAGTCTGCAATTTTCAGTAATCTATGAGTTGAACGGCTTCCTTGTTGCTAAAGAGATATGCAGGCCTTTCGAATCTAGTGGAGGAAAGTCAAAGGACCTGTGTTACAAAAGCAAACAAGTTTACCATAAGCAAGCGACGACTGGTGCCAATACATGATGATATTGCAGGAGAACATTGTCTACAAATTCAACTTGTCATCTTCTATTAGCCTTAAAATCTTATGTGGATCTATTACAGAGTAGAAAGTGTTTAATCCGAAATTCGAATTCAAAATATTATAGTTTTATTTGACAGTTTAGGATAAGACATGGGTATTACCATGCTAACATTCCTCCAGCTCCTGTCTGGAACCGCACTTTTATACTTTTCCTCTAGCTTTTCGAAGAATTGGGCATAGTCACATAATGATATAAAAATGATCTGCTGTAAAAATTATTTTCCATTGAGTTAGTTTTATAGAGTAAGATCTTCGCCTGGCACAAGGTGACTCATTTGAGATAGTGATTTTCACAGCAAAAGCTGTTTGCGATCCATTTTTTCTTTGCAAAGAGAGCTAGCTCAATTTCTCTGAGGTTGTCCAAAAAATTATGCTGCCATGTTCGCAATGACAGTGTGATTAACAGATAGATAAATGGTAAATATCTCGGGAATCTGCTTATTGGGTTACGATGTTTGCATCATGTTAACATAACACAGTTCCTTAAATCTGGTGTTACTTGTTTTAACAATTGATTCTCACCGCTTCAAACGTTTTTTTTTTGTTTCACTATACTTTTATTCGTGAAACGTTATTCATCAGTTAACGTGGTTGAGCCACATCCAGGTAGATCCCTATTTATTCGGAATTTTAAGGCGCTGAATATGTTCCAATAATCTTGTTGAAGGATGGTTTTTGAACCTCTAATCCTTCAAGAACGGTCGGACTGTTTATATCCATCGGAACTGTGTTCATTTTTTTCTTTCCCAATTGCCTGAGTGAAACTTACGTACTTACTTACATAGTGGCGAAGTCTGTATTCTGAAGGGTGCAAACAGATTAGTTTCAGACTGCGTACCAAACCTCATATGCAAATCTTCCCGCTCAAACTGTCCCTGTTTCGAATGTCCCAGTTCGACAAGATGGCCAGGCTCAATACGCACCAGTTGCTCAGTATGCACCAGTTCCACAGCCTGCTTACCAGCAGCCACAAATACAGCCCGAGTGGAACCAGCAGCCTGTGCAACATCCAGCCCCTGTCCAACATCCCGCCCAAAACTATTGAGCTGCGCTGTGGCCATAATTCAAATGTTTTTTTTTAATGCTGTGTTGTTTGCTGAGTTGAAACTAAATAATTGAGAAAGCCCGAGATACGGTTTTTCCGTTGCATCTGTGACCGTTTGAACTAGTGATTGATACTATTCCGTGTCTAAGGGGAGAATGAGCTTTCCTTGACGTTTTATTACTAGGTGATCTGTGTACATATGTACTGTTCAATTAATACCGATGTAAATCATATTCAATTGTATAAATTATTTATAAAGTTCTATTTCATTAAAGTTTCTTGATTGGATCCATAAACAGAATGAGTGGTTCTATTCGTTGTTTCGTTGCTTCACGACCTGTTTCGAGGGTGACTGTATACATATTGCACTGCTTCACCTCAAGAATAAAGCAACGGCAGCGATGTTCCACTTGTGGACTTCAGTGCATGGCATCTGCACAGTTGCTACATGCTCAGTCCGCGATGCATCAGTGTAGAGAGGCACCGTTATGCTTTCTTGCTCTTTGTATATGGTTGGAGATCCCTAAAATGGCAATTACAGTGAAAAAGTTCGTGCAAAGAGGGTTCAGTGATGAGGCAGATGATTCGGTTCTCATATCTTCGTTTGATGTGAATGTTCGATTAGTATGACATCGACAACTGTTTGGAGTATTCTTTATAGTTGTCCAGATTGCGCAGATGCCATCCTCAAAGGCAGTGTGTCGCTCCAGGATTGATTTTGAGATTTTGACATCAGAGTAATTTGCAGATGACGAAGATCATCATGATATACGTGTTATACTTCACAAAAGTGCCAGAAAACCTCTCCTGAACCCCTTATTTTTGGAGAGCAGGGTACCTGCGGTACCACACCTCTCACAAGTTGCGCTCTGAATCGGCGCCAGCGATCGACATCACCGCTGCTATGGCATACCGTAGTCAACGACACTTTGACTATTACATAAAATTGATAGTAAAATTAATGGACCATATGTGACCTTTCACTATAAACTAGGGATCTGAGCTGTATTGGCTCCCATAAAGCTGTTGGACTAAAGAGAAAAAAAAACTTGCATGAAAACGATCAGCCACTCACAAACTGTTCGTAATAGCCAGATGCCTATGTATGGGGGGCCAAAAATCAGTGTAGCAAATTTAGTGGAACACAAAAAAGGACTCCAGTGCGTTTCGGAATTGTTTCATAAGGATTATTCTTGTTCCCCGATGTTGAACAAAAGGCAACACTTCATCCTGAAATGTCCTTCATCAGCTTAAAAAAAACCACAAAGACGCTAGTTGAGGTCGCAGGCCGTAGCGCGCAGGTGCTTAGGATCCAATTCATTCATCGTCTTTCGGAGCGCCTCTCTAATGAATCAAAATCCCGATGAGGTTTTCTGCGAACCGATATCTCGGATACTGCCATGCTAATTGAACTGCTTGAGATGTGGCCAGTTTGGAGTGGTCATTCGATAGATTCAATATGTTTCAGAATTTAATTTTGGCTCTGTATCACTATGACTTGCGCTGGTGGGCACTATCTTAGTAAAACGTACTCAGAAGACCGGACCACTCAGAGTGAATCTAAGGAAAAACAACCTCCTTCAAGAGCACTACATCTGTTGTTACCGTAATTTTGAGCTACACTGCATTCATAGCGAAAAAAAGAGAAAAACTACGTACATCTATCTCGTGGGTCGTCACTGTACGTTCTTTAGGTTGTGGCATACTAGTGGAAAAAAAGAAATTTTGCTGAGCGGTTTGTCTCTCACTCCCTCCCTCCCCTCCCTCTCTTTGTTTCTCCTCTTCCTTTCCCCAAAACGTCACATGTATGGAATAGAGATTGCGTGAACTATGGAGTGGTGGTGTTAATCAATCTCTTGTCGGGATGCGCCACGTATTTAACTCGGATGATAGAGGCGATTGAACGTATATGCGCCGTGCAGAATGACGGAGGAGGAGGGAGGGGTAGGGGGGGGGAAGGGAGGTTGGGAGGAGTGACACCTAATGTATAAGTCAGCGTTTCATCCTCGCAAAATAATCTTGTACGAATTTAGCGATGCAAACAAATTGCAAAACAAGCATGCACCTCTGTATGGCGATCCACTGAATTTAGCTTGCGAGTTTTCAAACAGGAGATGGTGGACTTATCCCAAAAAAGTGGCGGCCACTTTTTCCAGGATACGAATACCGAGAAAAGGGTAGAAAGAAGTTGGAGCTCATTTAATATGAAGGTTCAGATGTTACCTAATACGAACAGTGACTATAAAGAATAATATAACAAAGAACGAAAACTGAATGGAAAATGTGGGTACTCACTATTTGTGTCCATCCGAGTGTAAGTTGTGGGGCGTTGGTGACCGGTGGGCTACTGACAAGTGTACTTCTTAGTTGCCCATCAAACAGAGCTCCCTGCAGAAGAATACCCTGCAATAAACCAAGGTTGAGAAGCTTGTTCGTTCAGCCATAAACCTCCTTTTGTTCTGGCACGGCTGGTGATCACTCCTTTCACGACCAGTTACTGCACTTTCACCTGCTTCCTTTTCCTCACACCTTCCATCCTTCTTCTACTGCACTACTTTCAGCAATAATGGGATCAGCACGCAATATCTTTTCCTAGTCCAATATTCTCCTCCTTATATTCAGGTTATCTTCCATTGTCCAGAAAATTGAGGTGCAATTTATTCAAAAAAATATCCAGAGAAATTTCAAGCGGTTCTCATGTGCAAAAACTGGTGATGTAATCGTTATTCGGATAGCACCAACTTTATATAAGAAGCGTTACTTGCTATAACATTAGAATAACATTATTTCACACAAATATTTGCGGTCACGTTTGGTCAATTCGCTTTTCCAAACAAATTCGTCCCTATTATTTGCCAGATATGGATGTGTTATGTGTGAACGAAGTGCAGATGCTTCTTTTATGTAACAATTCTAACACCTCGTGGGACTCATCTCCTCCAATATATGGGAGTTTTGGGTGCCGACCCCTAGTATGCTGATTTTTTTAAAAGTAATTCATTTCTGTAGGATTACAACAGACGTTCTTAGGAGAGCTGAACTCCTTAGAATTCTTTCAAGTTATGCATGGAGGGGTGACTTTAGATGACGACAATAGTATTGATGATTAATTAGGAATAAATTATCTTTACACCAATAGATAATTCAGGGAAACAATAATGACGAAAAGATTTATAACTGCTACTACGGTCCCGCCGGTGCCGCCTTTAAAATCTGCGAAATAAACGCGATGTCGCGTCGGAAGCGCCGCATCGCCGTAACTCTGTTCGTCGTAATCGATTCGCGATGAAAGTCACATTTTCGGAATCACCGCCCTCTGTTCTATCACATGTGCTATTTCAAATTCAGAAATTCCGAAATTAATAATTCTTGGCTTATTGAGGAGCTCCGTTCACAGTTTATTCCGGCTAGCTTTCGGCAATTAATGCCTTCGTCAGACCTTGATTTCATACAATACAACATCATCGGCATGCAAACAAACACAAGCAAATTGACAACGGTACCGTGTGGTGAGACGAGAAAAGATGACCCTAGTGCCAACACAGTGACGTTAACCTCCACAAGAGAACTTATTGTAACTGAAGGCTACAAAGAACTTGACTACAAAGAAGGAACGGGGCCTCACCCCTCTCTGGTGGTAGTAGAGTGGGTGTTACTGGGACCAGGACGCGAGTGAGCCAAGCAATCTAATCAGCTGATCAAGCGTAACACTTCCTTTAGCTCCTCTTTGGTGTTTATTTCTGGTTCACTCCTTATTTCCCTGGCTTCCATTATCTTTCTCTCCAACGTCCTCGTGAGGTTACGGTGGAGAACACGGACCGTAAACACAGGTGGTGGTTCGTTCGTGTGCCTTAGAGTCCGATGCCTCGAAAAACTTTCTTTCGGGTATGAAGCAGGGTTTGCCAACGCCCGCCTGTGTTCATCTAGCCTTCTGCGCAGCGGCCTCATCGTTTCTCCGATGTACGTTTCACCACATCCAGCGCATTTAATCATATATACAGTACCCCGAAGGTCGCAGATCTTCTCCTCAGTGCAGTAACGACAGTCCGTTTCGAGGCACTTATTCTCGTAAATGCGTGTGGACGTGAGCAGGTCTTTCAACGTCGGTGGAGAGCGGAATACAAGTCGAATGGGCAATCGCGATTCCCTCACAGCCTGATTTATTTTCCGAGCACAACTGTCTCCCACATATGGAAGGGCGAGTGTCAGACCATCCATAGTTGAATGTGGGAACCAACTTCGTGGAATTTGTACACGATACCCATTTTCATCGAGTATGCGAGCAACATCATTTTCTATTGCAGAATTCGTTGTCGTGCACAATCGATCTTTGGTCTTAAGGAAGTTCCGCACCACATTCGCTTTCACAAAGACTGGGTGAGCACTTCTTGAGTGCACCAAGATGTTGCGTGAGGCTGGTTTCCTGTACCACAGATATTCCGTTTGACCATCAACGATCCTTATCTTCGTATTTAAGAACGGGAGAAATCCGTCCTCATCAGGTTCTTCCATCGTAAAAGATACGTTGTCGTCAACCGCATTCAACTGCTCCAGTGTCTTCACAACCTCCGTTTTGTCGCGCCCAATCACGAAAACATCGTCGATGTACCGCTTATACAGCAGAATGTGAGATGTTAGCGACGCGCGTTCGATGTGATCTAAGAAAATAATGGCCAGCAAAGGCGCTATGCGATTTCCCATGGCCAAACCCCGCCGCTGTTCGAAGATCTTGTTGTTGAAACAGAAAATGTTACAGGCGAGAACAGCGTCGAGCATGATTTTGATGTCATCTGAGTCAAATCCCATGTTTGGAATTTGGCTTTGGTGTTGTTTGTATAGGGATATGACAGCATCCACGGCGTAATTGTTGTTAACGTAGGTGTATAAGGATGCAACGTCAAAACTCGCATATGAGGCCTTTGCTGGTGCCTTGCACTGTGATAGCGAGGCTAAGAAATCGTCCACATTCACAATATGTGCTCCAACGAATTGAAGCAATGGTGATAAGACTTTCACGAGTAGCCAACTAAGTCTGTCAGATGGTCCTCCACAAGATGAAATGATAGGTCTTATCTTGATTTCATCAGGAGCTATCGTGATCAGATCAGTTGCTGAGGACAGTTTATGAGTCTTCACGAGATTGTAGAATGTGGGAACGATCGGGTGTAAGTCCAAGAGCTGTTTGGCAACAACACCTCCCAGTCTTGGTTTCACCACGGTTGTTACTGCCTATTTCACTTTATCACATGCCTTAGTGAACGCAGCCATGGTAGTTTCACCATATGTCGAGGAATCGGATAGTACTCTCTCAGTGATGATCTTGTCCATCGACTGTGGCATAACTACAAAGGAGCCACACTTGTCTCCAACAGTGAAACGCAATCTATCCTTCAGTCGAAGAAGCTTTGCTACGCCTCTCCTTTCACTTGCTGTCAGGTTAGAACGATAGATTCTCGTTGCTTCACTCAAGTAAATCCGTTGTATGGCCATTTCCAGGCTAGCTATCCTTGAGTCGACTTCCGGGGCTGGTCTTGGAAGCTTGATTCCTCTTGCAGCGAATGGCATAGAGGAAACAATTGCCGATTGTCGATCAAGTACCGTTGGTCCGTTCTGTAGCCTCCAACGCAGTCGATGGGCGAATTGATGAGCGCCGCAAAGAGCCTTGTCAACGATGGAATTGTTGACTTTCGGAGATATAGCAAGAGATGGACCGAGATTGAGTGCAGCTGCCATATCACTATCAACTTCATTCGTGCCGACAACAGTATGCCGTTTGGGAGGGACAGAATTCATTTTCATGAAACCTGGGCGAATATGCGGCTGTACATTGGCTCGCAGATGTTCGAGTTTCCTCTCAAGACGGGAGCTTTCTTGGTTTCGTAAGCGAGAGCAAACACGTTGGTTGAACGCAGAGATGCTCCTCCAAAGGTTTGGATCGAGGTTTGACTGCAGTTTCAGTTTCGTAGTCACAATCGTAACTATGCAATGACTTCTGCGTCGTTTTCGATCTGCCATTGCAGCCTCCAGTAACGCTGTCTTCAATTTTGCTACTTCACGTTGGACCTTATCATTTTTCTGATATGGTAAACGAGAGAAAAGCTTTGCGATAAAGGTGGGAAACACATGATGGTGTCTACAGCTCAACAAGAAATCAAGTGATACATCATAAACCACTGCGTGCTGATGAGAAGCAATGTAGTCAAGTAAGACAGAGAATACTTCCTGACAAATTTGATGTTGCCTTTGCAGGTTCTTTATATAATCTAATATACTTCTGTCTCTGAGCCTCATTTCTGATTAATAATTCTTGGCTTATTGAGGAGCTCCGTTCACAGTTTATTCCGGCTAGCTTTCGGCAATTAATGCCTTCGTCAGACCTTAATTTCATACAATACAACATCATCGGCATGCAAACAAACACAAGCAAATTGACAACGGTACCGTGTGGTGAGACGAGAAAAGATGACCCTAGTGCCAACACAGTGACGTTAACCTCTACAAGAGAACTTATTGTAACTGAAGGAGTTGACTACAAAGAAGGAACGGGGCCTCACCCCTCTCTGGTGGTAGTAGAGTGGGTGTTACTGGGACCAGGACGCGAGTGAGCCAAGCAATCTAATCAGCTGATCAAGCGTAACACTTCCTTTAGCTCCTCTTTGGTGTTTATTTCTGGTTCACTCCTTCTTATTTCCCTGGCTTCCATTATCTTTCTCTCCAACGTCCTCGTGAGGTTACGGTGGAGAACACGGACCGTAAACACAGGTGGTGGTTCGTTCGTGTGCCTTAGAGTCCGATGCCTCGAAAAACTTTCTTTCGGGTATGAAGCAGGGTTTGCCAACGCCCGCCTGTGTTCATCTAGCCTTCTGCGCAGCGGCCTCATCGTTTCTCCGATGTACGTTTCACCACATCCAGCGCATTTAATCATATATACAGTACCCCGAAGGTCGCAGATCTTCTCCTCAGTGCAGTAACGACAGTCCGTTTCGAGGCACTTATTCTCGTAAATGCGTGTGGACGTGAGCAGGTCTTTCAACGTCGGTGGAGAGCGGAATACAAGTCGAATGGGCAATCGCGATTCCCTCACAGCCTGATTTATTTTCCGAGCACAACTGTCTCCCACATATGGAAGGGCGAGTGTCAGGCCATCCATAGTTGAATGTGGGAACCAACTTCGTGGAATTTGTACACGATACCCATTTTCATCGAGTATGCGAGCAACTTCATTTTCTATTGCAGAATTCGTTGTCGTGCACAATCGATCTTTGGTCTTAAGGAAGTTCCGCACCACATTCGCTTTCACAAAGACTGGGTGAGCACTTCTTGAGTGCACCAAGATGTTGCGTGAGGCTGGTTTCCTGTACCAGAGATATTCCGTTTGACCATCAACGATCCTTATCTTCGTATTTAAAAACGGGAGGAATCCGTCTTCATCAGGTTCTTCCATCGTAAAAGATACGTTGTCGTCAACCGCATTCAACTGCTCCAGTGTCTTCACAACCTCCGTTTTGTCGCGCCCAATCACGAAAACATCGTCGATGTACCGCTTATACAGCAGAATGTGAGATGTTAGCGACGTGCGTTCGGTTTTTATATATATATATAGGTTTTAGGTTTTATATATATATATATATAGGTTTTATATAGGTTTTTTTTTATATATATAGGTTT